>JAQPPZ010017069.1:6600000-6822500 GCA_028583015.1 Wollemia nobilis | reverse complement strand
GTATACATATATATATATATATATACATATATATATATATATATGTATATATATACATATATATATATATATGTATATATATATGTATATATATATACATATGATATGCTTAAAATTTTGGGGTATATATGCTATATATATACCTAAATAAATATGAAAATATATATATATTATATTTTTGGGTTTTGTAGTTTTTGAAAATAGAGCAAACAAATAGAAACTTATAATATTATAGATATTATATTTTACTCTTCTTGAAAAAGTCTATAGATGTCATTAATGGGTTCAAGTTCCTCTAGGGTCATATAGTGTTCTTCCTCAAACTAAAAATTGGCTTTTAAGAACTTAACAAAGTGGGCTATGGTGATATTATCAATTTCAAGATCTTGACCATAAAAGTAAATTTCATGACAATATTCTTGGTAGTGGACTGTCCTAGGAGTCCTGTAGAATCTTGTTCTATTATCCAACACTATTTATTGATCTTCTATGTGCGTTGAGAATTTATGCACTGTTATAGCATTCTCAAGGTAGTCGTCAAAGGTGTAAATGGTTGAAGAGATGATAGCTCTTTTATCTGCCAACCACCTCTCACATACCCTTTGAATATCAAAGTAGCGAGAAGCGGTTTCAGGATCCAAGATTCTAGCTAGGTCAAACCTTACAATTTGATTAAGTCTTGGTTCATGATATTTTATGATATCTAATCTTCTCCAAAGTTTGTTCCACTATTCTAAGGATAAAATATTGGAATTTCCAAGTGTTTGAGAAATTTCTTATGTATCTAACAATGCTCTAACATTTATAAGTACAACTCTCCTAATGTTGTGATCTAACATTTATGAAATTCACTAAAATGTGCAAATATAACTAATGACTTTGTTTAATTTTTTGGTTTTTGTTTTGTTTTTATGTTTTGTAATTTTTATGTTTTTTTATGTTATATAAATCATAAAGATGCCTAATGTTTTTCACGTTGGGTTCACCAAAGAATGTAGGCCTAAAATTCACATACTACTTTTATTTAGGCTAATGGATCTGCATCTCAAAGGGGAATGTGGGAATGGTAGGTATACACCTTGAAAGAGAGTTACTTGATCATACCTTCTTATGGTGATTTTTCAATGAATTGTTTAGTGTTCACCAAGAAATATTTTATGGCAGTTTCCACGCCTAGGCTTAGGAGTTTGTTTGATTTGTTCTTTTAAATTCTCGCAATCACCTAGTTTTTGCCAATGCAATTACGCTAACCTATATGCAATTTTTATTTACATATAGACAACGAACAACATGAAATAATGTCTATATGGACAATGCAATGCTTAAAAAATAATTTAGAACTCTTACCTGTATTCGAAAGTTTAAAGAAGATTCTAATTTTTTATTGCAATACAGATCATACGTAGTAAGGCGAGATCATACGAATAGAGCAGGATCATATGAATACGATTAGAGATCGTACTTGTCAATCAAATATTGGCAGATTTGATTTTGATAAAAACCTACAATTTCATGGATAGAGTGCAGAAAATAGAAAACAGACAATTCTAATGTTTTTTTTAGAAAAATGAGATTTAATGTCAATTATTGAATGATTTAATTGAAAGTAAACAACAAATAAGTGTTTTAAACTGCATGCAATATGCAATTATATTCAAATCGGTAAACTCCAAGAATGCAAATGATTGAATTCTATATTTTATATGGTGTAAATGATAAGTGAAATGACAGATCTAAAAAGAAGCAGAGCTAAAACACATAAACCAGTACTCGGGGTTTCTCCCAAGTGATCTCATATTAATATCATACAGTCTAAGCAAGATTGTATGCCTACGATACAAGATTGTACCATCCAATCACCAATCGTATCCTCTAATCCTATACAGAAAATATAAATGCCTAGGTCTAATGCAAAAGTTACATTGATTTGAATGCAAAAACTAAGTTGATATTCTAATAGCACCATGAATAATCTGAGGGAAAGGATGTTTGATTAAATAAGCTAGGAAAATCGACCAAAATAGACTAAAAATAAACTTAGTTGCAACTCCTTCCAAGCTGGGATTGATCAGGCGAATTTGATTTCATAACCATCGCACAATTACACATATAGAGACAAAAAACATTACAGCTAATTTTGTTGCTTTGCTAAGTTGATATTTTATATTTTGAGCAATGTTGTACGCATACGATCAAGGATCGTATCGTACGATCCGAGATCGTATCGTATGACCCGAGATTGTATTGTATGATCTCATCCAGATTACTCGATCTCGCCACGAGGGCATACAAGTTGATACAACCAACTAGAGGCTCATTTTTACAAGTTGTTTGTCCTTAGTGCAAATTATAATGAGTCATTTTTAGGGTGTTATAGTGGCAATGCACCGAAGAAAGCAATTTCCATATTATGACTCAGTGGGATGAATGACCATAATAACTAGGAAAGGCAACAAGATTAAATACAAATTTTATCATACAAACATGTAATATATTATGCATAACCAAAAGAGGCTTGATAGTTTATACATGTAGCTGGCCTAAGGCTTGAGTCCATATTGAGAGATAAAATGACAAAGGGAGTGAGTATGCTCTGGATCAAATTATTAACACAATAACAAAATATAACTCATTTGTTTTTGTCTAAGATAACTACTATTTATAATATGTATAGACAAAGTTTGAAATTTAAAATTTCTTCCCAAAATGGGTATGGGAAAGATCATTGATGTCAACTTTGGTTGTAGGACCAAAAAAATATATGCTGCATTAATTTCTGAAGAGTCCAAATATGAGTGGAGTTAAATTACCAAAAATTCTTCCATAGGTAGTATGGTTCTCTTCTCATAGGGTTACTTAATGCACCCACCTTCCTTCATGAAGGGATGAACTTGGGTGTCAACTTTTGTTGATGAGGTTGTCTTGGTGTATGTGACCTAGTGTTTCCTTGGATCTTGAATCTTCTCGATGATCTACATTTCCTTTATTGGCTTATCAAACCCTGATAAATATTTGGGTATGGACCTCCCCTTTGACGGTCATGTTGCTGTGATAATCCTCCTCATTTTTTGCTTTTGGTTAACCCTTAGTTCGATTTTCATTGTTCTTGATGTTTCCTATTTTCTCTAATGGTCTATTATTTTAAGAACACATTTATGCATGACTACACCATGCCTCGTTTGATGGGCACACTTCTAGTCCTTGGTGTTTTTTCTATGCTCTTATCATATCTTCCATATTTAAGCCTTCAATGGATCTTAGTGAAAGTCGACAAGGTATGTTGGTCTTACTAAGTCCTTACTTGAATATTTTGGTCCATATTATTCTTTTCCTCCAAGACCCTTAGGTTTCCCCTAATGGATATGTTGCTAATTCCCTTAACCAATTTTACCTTTGGCATATGGAGTACTACAACCCAATTATTAAATGAAGATAGCTTGGTATAAGGACCCTCCTATTGGTCAAGTAAGAAATTCCTAGTAGACTGAGTTGCTAGGGCCTCATCATCAAGGGAACCCTTTTAGTCACCATCAGGAAGGCTCAAGGGTTGCTATTGATGATGGGATGAGTCTTAGTCACCACCAAGAAGGATAAAATGAATTGATCCAGGTGGATGACTTTACCTCAAGGTAGGGTAAGCTTTGAACATGTTATCAGTCTCTGGATCAAAATTTCCTTTGTGGGTGTTCTGTTTGAATCGACTACTTGGTACATGGATGGAGCTTCAGGTCACTTCATCTAGTTTGCTTAGGTAGTAGTTCTTTCTTGCTTCTCTTTTGGGTGGGAATTTGTCACGTTGTAGTGAAAACTTCATTATAGGATTTGATGTCACATTAATACTATTCATTTCCATAAATGAATAGTAAAATAACCCACTTATACATATTATTGTAAGAGACTCTTCATACAAGTATTTTAGTATGATAGATTTCATGAGATATTTTTTTTAGTAAGAAAAAATTAATGGGATTTTTATTGCATTATTGCTTATTCATTTCTATAAATAAATGTTGTGACTATGATATTTTAAATTATAATCTATGTGGACCCATAAAGCATACAAATACCTAGAGTGAAATTAATATTAAAGAGGAGGGAGATTGTGACACAATAAACTTGAGGATTTTATATTGATATTTGCTTTCAAATTGGTAATTTTGTGGTATATGCATTCTCTGTCTCACATCTATTAATCAATATGGGATAACCCACACACACAAATATATTACAAACAATTCATATAAGTTTTTAGTAAAAGAGGTTTCATGGGATTTTTACTAAATAAAAACGTTTTATGTGATTTTTAATTATATTAATAGTAATTATTTCTCCAAATGAATTTTGTCATAAGTTATCATGATTTCAATAACCTTTAAATAGATATTATAGCTTAGTAATAATTAAAAGGTACGGAGAACTACAAACCTTATATGATGTTAATACTAGGAAGAGTGAAGAAGCTAATGAATCAACATGAGCTTGCACATCAATTCTAACTTCTTAGTTGACAAATATTTTTGGTACATGTAATATCCTATGAGGCCACCATACCTCATAATCATTACCAATGTAGCACAACCCAATTGTAAGTATTCTAGTAAGAAATATATCATATTATTTTCATTACATTAATGGTAATCATTCTTTTAAATATTTTATATGAGTGATTATAACTTCACGATCTTTTAAATATTGTGTCATATAATAACCTATATAAGACTATAAGGCACACATGCACCGTAAATGATAATATCATAAAGAAAAATATGCAAACATATCAACCTTTGAAGAGAGAGAGAGCTTTAGCACTAAACATTTTTTCAATAACTTTTTATTAATGATCATAACTTCTATGGCATTTTAAACATCCATTTTTTATCAAGAATATAAGCTGTTGTTATAAAGTTACCTAAAATTTTCAGTATTTGATTTAGTTATTTTTAGGATAAATTTTATCAGAAGTTTTATCAAAATATAAATTATATAGAATATAAATCCATTTTATGACTTGTTAGAGCTGTTAAAGTTTGTAACTCATTATCAACCACTCTAGAAAATATATCTTTCACTATGTTTTTATCTAACTCGTCATTTTCTTTAAAGTCTTAATCATATTCTCGGTATGGTATAATGCTTATCATGCCAAATTATATCCATCTAAACTGCATCTCTAGCATATTATCCTTAGAAGAAACTAGTAGCTTACTAATAGAACATTCAAATTGCTTATGAGGGTATCATGGGTTCAAGTCTGACTAACTATTTTAGATTCTACAACTCATCTTCTCTCAAATAACAGAAGTTGTGGATTGAAGTGAAGTTTTTACTTTTTAGTATATTTATAAAGAATTGAATAAGGAAGCATATGAACTATCACAGAAGGCATTTTAGATTAAATTAGGTATGTGCTTAAAGAATTGAATAGGGAAGCATATGAACTATCAAAGAAGCCATTTTAGATTGAATTAGGTATGTGCTTAGTACAAAAATTTAGTGAGGGTGATACACTGCAACTGGTCTATATATCTATATAGAGGGATTAATTCTCTTCAGTTAAAGCAAGCACAATTAAAACAACTTTTTTTCAAAAAACATAGAAGCTGGTGATTTAAAGGATACTGGTTGACAAATTGAGAAGGTATTTAATGATAGAACTTAGCCTGATACAGATAACTAGATATGATGTATAAGCAACCTGTTTTTTTAGGTCATTATTGAAGCTTTGAAGAAATGCCAACGAGACATTTCAAGAATGTAATTTCGTATTTACTTAATATAAAACTACCACTTTTTTTTGAGGAAAAAATTTGGTCAGCATTATTCTTAAAAAAGAGATAAGATAAAATGCTAATGATAATAATTGTGATAAAATAATCCCAAGGGACAATACAATGGTTCGAGCTTTGGCTCTTTTTCAAGACGTTCAAGATTTAAACCATAGCATGTGTGTTAAATTTTCTATTAATAAACCCACTCTCCTCATAAAAAAATCATGGTAGAGTGTGAATATCTAACCTTAAATGTTTACACTAACCAAATCTTAAAAAATAATTAAGATAAAATAAATAAGGATTCTTACGATAAGAAATTCTTGAATTCCACAATTTCAATGAAGTTGTAACATTACAACAAATCTTCAAAATATGTCTTAGAAGTTTGAGGTTAGATATGTGAAATAAAGAAACATATCTTTTCATCTTTACTACAAGGTAAATCCATCTCAATGTATCTAATCCAACTAATGATTAACTCGGGATCAACAACATCTCGTCATTTCACTTCTAAACAAAATTTTTGATATAACATCTCATCATTTCATTTTCATTCTCTCGTAGATAAGACCTTGCATCATTATTTATTTATTTGTGTCCACAATAACACCAAGAAAGGTCTAGTTAAAAGTCTAGATGTTAGTTTTTTTATTTTTTATTTTTTTTAAAAGACGATACTTACGCATACGCGGATTCCATCATTTTGTCAAAACTGTTAGGTTCAAGTATTATTCAAACTATAATATTATTATTTATAAAATATTATTTAGTTGAACATTAATCAAACTAATATTATGTAGTTGAATGGAGGAATGAGAATATGTACTTTCATAATTTTTTATTAATCACACGTTTAATCATGCTACTGTTATTATCATCCATTAACGTGAATAACAGTTGCAAGGTGGTGGACCACCAAACCTTGAAAACATTCAAATCTAATTAAAATATTGATTAATACTAAAATTTCTTCCAACTGTCTATAATTTCATATGACCTCACTAGAAAATGATTAACCAGACCACGAAGATGAAATAAATCAAATGAAGATGAAATAAATCGAATGAAGTCCCAAGAATTTCGCAAATTAATATTAATCATTTACCGAAAATAATAATATAATAATGTGTTAAATATGAAAATCAAAGAAAACATAAATTTTGTTTAGTAAAAATATTTTTATTAAAAGTGTAATTATCGATCACATGGATATGAATGTAATATAATAATTTTTTTAAATTAAAAATATTTTTTTTTTATACATAAAAAAATTGATAACATCATTGGATGTTGTCTTTATAAATTGGAGTGTGTTAGGCATAAAAAAAATTGATAACATCATTGGATGTTGTCTTTATAAATTGGAGTGTGTTAGGCAATGCGAAGTCAACAAAACCTCAACCCTCTAAAGCATTTGAAAAAAATGGTTATTATAAAATTGAAATGTATTTTGTTTGTATTGTTATAAGACTTGAATTTAGATATTTATTTTATTGATTTCATTATTTATTTAAACAAATGCCATCTTATAAAATGACTATAGTTAAATATTAAAAAGATAAAAAATGTATATTTAAAAAGCATCCAAAATCAAATGACATAAGTTCAATAGGTTAACAAAGAAAATATCTAAATTTGAATCTTGTTAAATGATATATATCTAAGTTTCAACTATATATATCTAAGTTTCAACTGTTGTGATATCACTATGTGGTAAGATGTGTCTCAATCCCATATAATTAAATTAAAAAGAAACTTTAATTATGTATGAAAAATCTAAAAAAAATAAGTGAAGAAAATTACTAAGGACCAAAAATTATTATCACTAATATTTATATAAATAAAAAAAGATTATAGTATTTTCTGCTATTATTATTCAGCTTCATTCTTAGGCTTTTAAGTTGACTTCTAAGTTAACGTATTCAATAAATTTTGTTAGGTTGGAGCAACGTTGGATTCACCTAACCTCTCTCCACCTTAAGGTCCCTCTGTTTTTTTTTAGGCCTTGGCATAGCAGGTTGAGGGGGTGACATTATCCAACATTAGGTTATTCTGTCAGTAAGGTTCGGTCTCCTCTTGAAGTGACACCCTTTGTTTAGTTATTTTGTTTATTCACCTTTTTAAGGTTTGCTTTGTTTTTGACCTCGGACCTTGGCTTTAGGATTTTGATTGATTGGGTGGCCTTGCATCCTAAGCTTTGATTTTTCCAGCTCTTTATTATTGTAATATTTCTTATTTTTTATTGAATATAATTGTTGGTTCTAATAAAAATTATTAAAATATTTAATTAAATATTTTATATCAAGATAAATTATATATCAGAAATATAAATGCAAATTATAATTAATATTTTAATTTTAAATTTATAATATTATATTAAAGATTCTTTAGAATAAGGGTGTACTTAAGAAGATATGTGACAAGACTTTTTTTTCGTATGTATATGATCTCACTTGGATTAAGGTTAGCATATGGTTTGAAAAAGTATTTAAAAGCCTTAGAGCACTATTGAAAAGGTAGACATGTATGTAAATATCATAAAAATTAAGATCATGATATTCTCTAATATAAAGAAAAATAATTAGTTAATTTTTTATTTTTGAAAAAAAAAAATTAGATTATATTATTTCATTAATGGGAACATTACAATACTTTTGGTGTTAGCATTGTTCACCAGCTAAAAAACAAAATGAGGTGTATAAGGAGTAAAGCATCCATAAATAAATATATATAAGAATAGAAGCTAATATTAACAAAAAATACTATAGCTATATCTTGGTACAATACACATGATATCAGCATTCATTTGTGGGAGAGTCTGTTATATGAACAAATTCTAGGTATGTCTTCTGTGATATCTTCTGAACTCTTCAAAGAAGAAAAATAAGTAATCAAAACCTGAACCTGCTTATAATTGTTAACTGCCTTCTTCTTAGTTTCCTTTTGGACATTTTGAAGATCTTAAATCATATGAAAAAGTTGATGAAGTTTGTTAATAACATCTCAAGATGTGCTGGAAAGTCCATAGACTTGAGAATGAATGTGTCCCACATGTAACAAAAGATCAAAGGTCAAGTTTGCTAAAACTATATCCCATGGAGGAGCAGATCCAGTAAACACCTTTTTGCATCTGCACTTCCAAATGTGCTTAAGAAGGATGAGTCTACAAACATCCTAGTTTGGGGCATTGATCCAACTAAGAAAAACCAAGCAGAGAAAGCTTCCAAAATCTAGTGAAAGAGGAAAAAAGAAAAGAATAGAAGAAAACCCAAAACTTTTTAGCCATGCCACAAAATCAAAACAAGTGAATAAGAGTTTCTAAAGCATTACAAAAATTGCATTAAGGGGAAATGTGTAAAATCAAAGCCAAAATTTTAGTTATTAGCATTTTTTGATGTAAAATCCACCAACCAAGAAGTTGAGTTTTTTATTCAATAGGAGCTTTCCAAATTTGAGTAGCAAGAAAATGCTATTGGACATTAGTTAAATTCACTTGCCACATGACATTGAGCTTAGATTCTAAAGAAGAGGGACATCGAAGATTTTTGTATAACCAACTAGAAGTAATGGAAGAGATTCTATGACCATTAAGTCATCTCCAGTCATTCTAAATATTATGGGCAATTGTTCCCAACTTCATAAGGACCTCACAAGGGATGGAAGCCATAATTAAACCATAAGACTCTTTGAACCTGGAGGGAAGGGAGCAATTATTGTAGATCTGGTTCCATGTAAGAATTGAGTACCTACTTGAATCCCATATATCTCTAATTCTATTAATTCCATTCTTCAAAAAAGCTAGCCCATGAATAGTATTGCATAAAACTAAAGGTTTATCATTATGGAGTATAAGTTTATTCCACCAAATACTTTTTAGATCGATGCTCAGACCATGTCTCAAGGAGTAAGACTTCCAAGCGAATAAATGAGAAACCGATTGTCAAGCTTTTCAATTTTGGATAACTAGAATAGAACCTTTAACTATAAAATAAGGCACATTAAGGACCTTATCCTCCCAAGGGTTTTCTTTCCATTTACCTTTATGAGTAGCTAGAAATATTCTATAAATAAATAGGTGTTTCCAATTTTCATCACCAATAATAGCTCTAGCAACCCATTTTGTAGCTAAACTTTTGCTCTGGGTAAGAGGATCAATGATACCTAGACCTCCTAAAGCCTTAGGTTGAGTACACAGTTTCTAAGAGATGGGTGTCATACCCACCTCTCCATCCCATTTAGTCCATAAAAATTTATGAATGGTCTGAGTTAATTTATTATAGGCTACCTTGGGGGCCATCCAATAAGAGGAGTAATAAACATGAGAGGCTACCATAATTTTATTTGCAACTTGAATTCTTCCTGCTAAGGAAAGAAATCGAGCTGGTCAAGCATTAAATTTTTTTGAAGTCTTTCCATAACCTAGTTCCACATATCCTTAGGAGAGATATTAATCCCAAAGAGAATTCCCAAATAACGCACAATCATACCATGAGGGATGATCTTCCACTCAATTAAAAAGTTACAACCATGAGGATAGGAAGAGGTATAGAAGACTTCAGTTTTAGAGTCGTTAATATGAGAACCAGAGACATCACAAAACAATTGAACAATATCTTTAGCCATTTCCACCTCTTGTTGGGTATTTTGAAGAAAAATAAGGGAATCATCAGCAAAATGAGATTTAAGAGTATCCTTATCCCCAAGAAGCTTAATACCCTGAAAGAGGCCATCAGAATGAGCCTTATGAAGAAGATAACCAAGAGCATTGGTAGCCAAAATATACAAAAAATGAGCAAGGGGCCAACCTTGTCTGATAGATCGTTGAATAGGGAAGGAGGAGGAGCGAGCTCCATTAACCTGAACATAAGCTGAAGCATCACCAAAGAGCATACCAAATTGATTATAGAATTTTAGACCAAAACCAATCCAAAAAAGCATACTCAAAATAAAATCCCATATGATTATATCTTTAGCTTTGTCAAAATCTAACTTAACCAAGAGGACATCTTGATTAGAATTAATATCCCATTGTAAAGTTTCCTAGGCCATCATAAGATTATCTAAAACATGACCTTTAAGAAAAGTAGATTGTTCAGGGTAAACAATCACTTGAGCAACAATTTTGATTTTTAAAGCTATAGCTTTAGCTATGATCTTGTAAGAAACATTGAGGAGGGTAATAGGTCTCCAATTGGATATTTGGTTACGAGTTGTACCTTTAGGAATAAGCTTGATAAGGCCTACATTGATATAAGCTCCAAGGGAACTATTATGAAGAGATTCCAGGTAAACGTGATGAATATTAGAGGAAAGCATATGCCAATTTTTTATAAAAATCCACTAGAAGTCCATCCAAGCCCGAAGCTTTGTCATTCTTCATATAAAAATAGCAGTTTGTAGATCATTCACAAAAAGAGGATATTCAAATTGATCTAGAATAATGGGATATACTAGGGTGGGAATATGTTCCTGCATGTATTTCATTAAGATACATTGGATTTCATCCCTATGTTTCATTGTAAAAATTTGAGAGAAATAAGCTACCAAAAGATTCATGATCTCTTTAGAGTCAAAAATAAAATAACCTGAAGGGTCCTCCAACTCAGTGATCCTTTCCAAAATATTTTTGTCTGAGGTAGTTAAAAAAAATTAAGTTCCCTTGTCTCCTTGGGATATCCAATTGAGGCGATACCTAACATGTGGCCCTCTAGCATGGTAAGACTCATAAACTCTAGCGTAATTTTCAATATTAGCTAGATCACATTGAATAATAGAGTTAGTAGGGTCTTTCATAAGAATGGAACGAAGGTGAGAGATCTCCTTATGAAGGTGACTCTCTTGAATCTTATTCCTCTTGGAAACAGAGTGTCCATACCATCTAAGGGATGATACTACATTGGAAATCATTGTTTCAAACCATTTGATCCAGCCAATATTACTAGTTTCTCTAGAAAATCTATTCTAGACATGCTCTATAAGGCGACAATAGGTAATATTTTCAATGTGGGACACATTTAATTTGAAAGGAAATAATAAATTAAGAGATATTAAGGAATTTTGGATAAAATATAATATAAAAATGTGATCAGATAAAGTAGTATGAGAAATGACACAAACTTGCTCATGGATGGAGAATTTATCTAGGAAATAATTACTAAAATAAAATATGTCCAGACGAACAAGCTTCCTAGTAGAATCTTGATGATAGTTGGACCACGTAAACCAGTTATGTCTATGAGAGGAGGATTTACAAAAGAGAGGGTCATGCACACCTAAACAATTATGAAAAAAACAACCAACTACCAAATTCAACATTAGAAAGGGGTCTACTACCGGTCCAACGTTTGTTACTAGGATTCTCAATCATATTAAAGTCACCTCCAAGGATCCATTTTGCAGGAGGGAGAGAAAAAACTAACCATTCCCATAGGGTTATATGACTAGGAGGGTCATTAGGAGAATAGATAGAATAAAATCCAATAACTTGAGAGTTAAGAGCCAATCTAACCCATACACAATGATGAGCAGGGTATTCACCATGGTCTAGAATAACATAACAAATAGACTTGGCTATGGAAAGGGTAGCACCTCCTTTACCATTAACATGATAAGTAGTAAAGGTATATGCATATCCACCACCAATGATATCCATACAATGGGTGAGAGTGTGACCAGTGACTTTCAGTTCTTGAAGGAAAAGAACAAAAAATATGATTTTCAACAATTTTTCAAACTTGAAACTTATGGTAAGGTAGGGAGAGACCCCTAACATTCTAGGATAGAAGATTTAAATTCATGAGGGGTGATTTAGAGGTTGCTCAACCTCATGATTTAGAGCTTGGAAAATTTTTCACTGAGTGGCAACAATGTTGGCCAGATGGATTTTTTTGAGCATGAACCTTATTTTGAGACACTTGAGAGAAGGATCTAGCAAGATCTTTGATAGAGGTATTTTTCCTTTGAATGGATGGAGTGATCTTGGAGGATTGATGAACATTATCGCTTGCCTACCATTCTCCACCCATATGTCATAAGACTATCTTTCAACAATTGTGGTTAAGTAACGAGAGCTAACTCAAGACTTGTGGTTGAAATTAGCGAGGCTTGAGGATAAACAAGAGTATCTAAGTACTTAGTCTAAGCCATGGAAGAGGCAAGAGGGTTCTTGGGAGGAACGACCTGAGAAGTTGAAGTTTTTTTAGGAATAGGGGGGTGTTGAGGGCCATCGATAGGGAATTTATTGGCTAAATTTTCATTAACAACTTCCATATGACAACCATTATTTGGAATTTTTTCTACAAGTTTTTAGCAATTGCTCCCATTTGTTCTTTTTTAGCTATTTTTTGGATACTTTCTGATCAAATGCCCAAATTATCTATAGTAAAAACATGCATTTGGTAAGTTTAGATAGAAAATAAGTTGACTTACTTGGAAACCTAGCCTATTGAGTTTAACGGAGGAGGTTAACGGCTTGGAAATATCCATTTCTACACTAATACAAGGGTGCACTCTATAATTCGATAGATTTTCTGACATTGGGTGAGACCACAAAACCTTACCAAGAACAACAATACTTTTATTGAGAAATGGGTGACATGATAGAGATAAAAAGGGTAACTCTATCCACAAGGGGTATTTTTTCCTAGAGGGACCCTCTAGATGAAAATCCAAAGACCAACCTTGTAGATAACAAGTTTACCCGCAAATAACCCAAGTTCCATATTGGAGGGCTTTTTGGCATGTTTGAAATTCCCAAAGGAGACTGCTATGTACCCCCTTCCCAACCCTCAAATAGCCTCAACTATCCAACATCTAGTATTTATGAAACCCCCCTACCCATTTGAGAAATTTAGCCTCAAATGGTATCCCACCTAAAAATAAATAAAATAACAATACGTTTAGACAAGTCATTGGCTACTTCAGAAAAGGAATCAAGAAGAACAACTGAAAGGGGATTACCTAACTCTACATGTGGTTTAGGTGTTGTTGGATTAGGGTTTTATGAGTCAATAGTGTAGCCCTTTGGTAATATCCTCTCGCTCTCTGAATTTGCAGGCTTCTCCATGGAATTGTTTTTAAGGTTCCTGAGGGGAGTCAAAGGAACCTGATATTTTAGATCATTGGGGGATGGAGTTCCATCATAGGAATCTCACATCCCATTCAAACTATTTTTTGTACTTCTCCACTTCAAAATTGAGCTTGTCATTGGATGACGATGATTATCCCAATTTTTCACTCTAAGCCCTATAGGATGCACAACCTTTCGTAAAATCCAAATATGGGTAAAAAATCTAAAATATCACAAGAGTGTCCTAATTTTTTTTCAAAAATATTTGATGTTCACTAATAGAAGGATAATAACCTGGCAACTTTCATCACTTAAAAATTTTCTATTTTTCATTACTAGTCCGAATCTCGACCAAGAAACCTAATTTCCCGACATCGTAAATTGATCACCCAAAAAATGGCCAAAAGCACTCAAATTTGAAGCTAAGGATAATTTGATTCCTTTCAAACATGATCAAACACTACAAATAGTGGAGCACCCTGGAATCTGAATCTGATTTGCACACACTCCCTAGGAACCTGTGGATGGCCAAATCTTAAATGTTGAAGCTTAAAATTTTATCTCCATTAGTTAAATATTTATTTCAAATAGGGTCTTCTAGAAGAAGTAATTGAGTACAAATAACTAGGGATAGACTAGCTTTATTGGGAATCATATAGAATAAAGAGAATATTGTAAGGATGAAGAGCATATTTTGTATTACAAAAAAAAAGCAAAAGTTAAATTATGAAATTGAAAGACTATATAGGTTTCATTTGGTCCACTAGTGGTATCAATGGTGTATGGGTGTGAAGCATGGTTTAGCGGCACATTAGACTCAAAATGTAAGTAAATAAAGAGGATTCAAAAACACACAAATAAAATCAAAATAAAAGAGTTATTTCCATATGATATTATTCTAGTAGAAAATAGGTACCTTCTCTATGAAGGTAACTGCTATAGTTTATCTTTTAGTATATTTAAAGATAAATAAATAAATGGATGGAAATATATGGTCTAAATTTGTAATAGCAAAAGATCTTAACAAAATAAATAGAACATGGATGAAGTAAAACAACTGGACAAGCAAATGGAATATCAAATTGGATGAATGTCCAAATAATAAAAAATATAAAGGCATTTGTTAGGAAAAAATCAAAGCAATTATGTGGAAAAATAAGTTTAAAAAAAAAGAACACCCTCTTGTTAAATTTAACCCAACATATGATCATCACAAAGGCACATATAAGGACAAACATAAATTAGAGAGGAAATATACTCATGATTGAACTGAAGATCAACTCAAACTAACATAAATATGAAATGGGTAGGTGGAAGAGAGAAAAAGAGAAATCAGAGGAGAATATATGCATTGTTTGTACATTAGGGGTAATTTAGATAAAGAAGCATTTTATTTTATAATAAAATACATATAATGATAGATGATTTAGTTATGTTGATACTCAAGCAGTGAAATTATTTTAAGAATTGTTTGAGTTGTTTGAAGAGGAGAAAGTACAAAAACTAGGAGAATTTGTCATCTAAATTAGTAACAAAAATCAATGTTGCATATGGAAAAATGATTGGATAAAATTTTGATGTTAGAAGCCATAATTCTCTATAAATGTTTTTTCCATAGGCTATTTTTGACCTTTTGTTAAAAGTATTATCTTATATCTCATCTAATCCTATATAACTAACTAATTTTATGTTTAAGAAATTTTGGAGTAACTATAAATAGGATGCAATTGCATAAGTGGTCAATTTCAAATATTTGCATCATGATGGACACTATTATGATAAAGAGTCCTACAATAATATAATTTAACAAAATATCACACTAATGTGGTTTATTGAAATAAATATAATAAGGAAAGATAATTTCAACCTTGATGGTGATACTGCTAATGCTTAGATGCTTCGATATTTTACATTATGAAATGATAGATATTTAAATACATGTAATACCAATTTTTGGTATAACAAACCTTAATTGAATATGCAACTACCCTTTTCCTATAGTTCATGCATAGTCCTTGTGATAGGTGGTTATGCCACTCTCATTGTTACATGGGCTATGATGTAATAATTCCTAACACACCCCCTTAGTACATCATAGTCTTAGCTTTAGCTTGGTCTTTAAGTCTCACTCTTGGCTTTTGAATTTTGCACTTGGCTTCTACATTGATGAAAAAGTCTACATTAATATTGGAATTTGAGAGAGAAATCCCCTCCCTCAATGTAGATTTTGTACTATATTACTTATAAGTGCTATGTTCCACTAACCATGCACTCCAAAAATATATTTACAATAAATAATTTTTCAATATATAATACTTGTAGGTTCAATGCAATAAATATGTGCCTCCTCCAATATCTTCATGTAGAGGATAGTTGGCATGTGCTACCATGCATCCTATATCGACCACTAAATTGATTGGTTTACAATTTTTGTCTTGCATGTGATGGGAAGAAAGTTTGGAAGGCTTCTTCATATTCTACTTTTCATTTCTTCTATCAATATCAAGTTTTATATTCTTTGCAATTTCTTATTTTATTACAAGTTCTTTGATATGGTAAATATGATGTATGTTTTGAATACAATATTTAGTGATTCTTCGTACTTGTCTTATTCCCTTAAATGATCTCATGACTGCTATTATTTTTTCTTGAACATGAATGTATCCTCTTGTCAAGTGCTTAATATCATTTATCATTGAACCATTAGGATGCAAGAGTTATCAATGATATCTAACAAATCTTCCTTTATTTTGGATTATGTCTTTAATTTTGATGATGTCACATTGCATCTCATCATCTACTATCTTGATTGTTTGTGATGTTGGTATTCTTCTTGATAAAATATTTATCAGATCTTGAGCTTTGATAATGATGGAAATATCCTTAGCTCTACAAGTTGTAGAAACAAACATTATTCTATCAATAATATTTAGCTTATTAGTTATGTCATACTTTCTTAGACCATGTGTCATAATAGACCATGCACTCTATATGTTATTTTGTATTGGAAAAAGAGAGTAGTAAAAGAGTTAACTTTGAGAAACTTACCTTTATTCCAAGAAGTATTGTATTTCTTGAATTTCTAGCAATTAATGTTAGATGTATCGCATCGCTTGGGCTTGTCATGTTTTCCTTTGTATCTTGGCAGCAGTATTCCCTTGTGTGGGTTCTTTAGTGGCTTGGAATGATCAACTAATATTTTGAAATTATTTGATGCATTATTTTCTATATAATTGGAACAATTTGGATGGATCTAATTTTATTGACTTATCATGTGTTAGGTTTCTTTAGAGTCATACCAAATATTATTGTGCTAACTTAGTTGAGCTTGTGCAACAAATACATGTTATTATTTTTTGTGATATTTTTCTTCTTTAACTTGGTTCTCTTTGGCTACATTATATTGCTACACCCTCAAAATTTGATTTATTTTATCTGGTGATGATCTATGTTGCTATTGGTACATCTCTCATGAATAGATTATGCTAACACTCCTTCATTGTATGGCCACTTTTACCACAAAGTTCACACATCTTTTGTGTGTAAAAAAATACTTTTTGGCTACTAATATCCTTGAGAATTATTTCTCTATTATTGATATCCTTGAGAATTATTTCTCTTATGGAAGTTCTATTGAGGTCTTGCACCTCTTTTGAATGGTTTATTCCCTTTTTTATTTGCAAGAAGTACTTGTTCTTCTTCTTGTTTTGTATGTGATGCCTTTATTTTTTTAAGTAAACTTATCAAAGTTTTAAACATTGGTGTTTGCTCATTTATATTTTATGTTGTCACAAATACATCATCTTGAGAAGGGAGAGATCTCAAAATAATAGAAACTAGTATCTTGTTAGATACATTTTATACCAATGCTTGTAGTGATTATTGTAGTTGAACAATTCTCCTCATGAAAGATTCGAGTTTTTCTCCATTATTTTTCTTCAAGTAATAGAGCTAGCTTTATAGAAATAGTATTTGTATCTAGTTATTTGCCTCAAAAAAAAATTGTGCTTCTCCCATGCATCTTTAGCTATGGTTGAATTCAAATTTATGGTTGTACTTCATATGCTACTCCAAACATAATGATCAATCTTGTCTTCCTATTTGTCTTGTGAAAATTTGCCTGATATTCATCTTTTATATTAGGATGAGTAATGATTCCATCTACAACTTGTCATACTTATTTAAACTTGAGTTGTGTTCTAAGTTTGGTCTTCTAGAAATCATAACTAATCTCCCTTAATAGTTAAGAATTGGCTAATAGAAACTGTATCACTCCAAATTTTTTGCATCCTTACCTTCAGGCTATAGGATCCACGTTCGGAAGGGGGATGCGAGAAGGATGGGACAATACCTCGGACTGAGAGGCCCTTTGAAGGTCATGCCTCTCGAGGGAGGGGTATAAGGGTGAATTTTTGATGGATGGTGGGTTCACCAGGAAAATTTGAGTGGCAGTTTCCACGCCTAGGTTGGGAATGGGTTTGATGTGTTCATTTTTATATTCAATCATTCAATTCCTAGGTTTTTCCAAGATGAATCTAAGCTATTCTATATGCCGATGTTGATTTATATGGATACAGAAAGCATGAATAAGTGCTAAACATAGAAAGTGTGCTAAATAAGATAGAATGTACCTGATTCTGGATGTCTGATGAAGATTTTGAGGTTTGTAGAAGTCTAGATCGTCTCAAATCTTACATGATCATCTGCAATTGCACAAAATCATCTCATATCATAGTCGGTCATCTGAGATCAGATGAGATTGTCACCGACCTGACGAATTCGTTAGACAAATTTATCAGAAACTTGTAATCACATAAATAGATACAAAAAACCAAAAATGCAACTGCAAAAGCAAGGGGAAATGATAGAAATAATAGTAAACTTTCCTAAATGATAAATCCAGATAACAATTAAAGGAAATGCATTAATTTAATAATTTATTTTAACTTTATCATGCATCTATGCTAAATGAGGTGAACTCCAGAATGCAAAAATAGAATAAACTAAGTCAATGCATAAAGAAATGAAGAGAGAAGATAAAGAAATGCAAACTCTGGGCTCTAATTGCCCCCAATATGGATTGCAGTCGAGATCACCTCCAATCGTACGAGATCATCGTCGATCTACGATAGGATCATCCAAAATCATCTGGAATCGCCTGCGACGATCCGAGCTTGCTCTAGCTAAAAAATAGTAAAATTCTTGCAAGAAAACTTGAAATACACAATGCAAACAATGGTGCGAAGGTGTTCTAATGCACGAGAAACTAAAGTTGCAAGGAAAATCAGCCAGGGGGAAGTCAAGAGAAATCCTAAGTTTATATAGGATTTAGGGAGAGGTTAGGAGGTTGGGGATCATCCCAATCTGGGAGATCCTCAGTGGGGGAATCTCCAACTGTGTAGACACGCTTCTGCCCAAGTTGGAGCATCTGTTAAAACAGAAGCTAATTATGAAAATTTAGTTTTGGGATGAAATCGTCTGGACGTTCTGTTCCAGATGAATTTGTCAGATCTGGGATGATTTCGTCTAATCGTCGACGATATCGTCCAATGGTCAAAACAAATCCTAAAAATGGCACAAAAAATGAGGGGAGCGGGTAACGGGCGGTTTTGGAGTTAAAATTCAAATTTTTATCTTTTTACTAAGGGTTTAACTGCGCTAATTTTAGGGTGCTACATTTTGCCCCCTCTTTAGCAAATTTTCTGAAGAAAATGCATTAAAGACGAGTTCTTCCCATTTTATGAGAAAGCAAAAATTTACTCAATTTTCTAGATGATGATTCTAGGTCGAATCGTACAACTGCTTACTATGGTGCCCCCTCCGTGTTTTTACCCAAATCGAACGTTTGAGGTAAAAGCATGGAAAAGCAAAATTAAAAAAATGTTGTTTTTAAATAAAATTAAGAAAAATAGGGTAAAACCCTAATTCATTTTGATTGTTCATTTTTTACTATTTTTAGAGCTCTGCAGACAAAATGGTCGAAACAGTGCACATATCGACAGAGGTCTGGCATGGGCTATAGGCTACGGAGGTTGCTAGATGATCTCATCCCTAACCAGATCACCTAGAGGCCTTGGAGAGAGCATCCAGGGTGGGGAGAGGACAGACAGGAGTTGGCTCGCATCAAGTGAGTCTACTGGCTAAGGATGGAGCGGGGAGAGGTAGATCTCCACCACTACAATCGATTTTTGTGATAGTTTAGTCTACAGCAAGGGATCCCATCTCTTAGGGACTATGAGTACTCCCAAACTATCCAGGATAATACCACACTGAGCGGGGCTCTAGATATGCAATGATTCTGGAGCCACGACACGGATGATGCCCCTATCCAACCAATGTATGGGGACGATGCTAGGGTCACTAATGGATATGATGCTTAGTACGCAGGCATCCACCCTCCTCGAATGATGAGGGCACAGGGTCTGGTGCATGCGATTGTGCGACGGATAGGGAGGTGGTTCCAGGCAGCCATTAAGGCAGTGCAGGGTCATAAAGGGAGAGAGCAGCAATGATCTTCATAGGAGAGACACCAGAGGATGCCATAGGCTCCATAAAGACCATAGCAGATAGGGAGAAGAGAGGAAGGATTCCCTTCTCAGTAGGGGGAGAGGCCACCATCGCTTGATAAGGGCAAGGGTGTCGAGGTAGGGGAGAGCAGCGAGATGGTGGCTCTCTAGGCTGAGAATGCCCACCTCCGGGCTTAGGTGCAGACACTGCAGGATGAGGCTACACGGCTCAGGGCTCGGAGCAGAGGGGTGAGCATGCAGGAGTTGGCACGGTCTATGGCTCAGACCGCATTCTATCAGGGAGCATACTTCTAGCTGGTTCCAGAGGGCCAGAGGTTGCAGCTATCAGCCAGCATTGTGGAGCCGATCAGGGTGGGATCGTCGAGGACATCCTCATGATCGACGACGAGGACCCGAGACACAGCCCGAACCTCTATGGGACCACCTCCTCCATGCCAGGGTGGGAGAGGAGATGAGGCTGAGAGCTCGAGGGCTTCTCAAGACTAGCTGCCAGAGACTATAGATTGGATATATTTTTGGGAGGATTGAGTATGCCAGGGTATAGATTGTGGCATACCAATCCAGTTTTGATATGATGTACATAATTTGTTGATATATATATATATGGTCTTTTTTGATGATATGACTTGTGTATATGTTGTATGATGCTTTAATTTTGGATTTGTTGATTGATTATTCATGTAATTATGTCGTTGGAAATAAATTATAATTTTATGTCATGCCATAAAATTTAAATGGAATAATCTGATGTAAACAAATTGGTTGTTTTGGTGGTGTGATTTGATGCAAAATAAAAGGGACTGCTAACAATAATTTCAAAGGACATTGTCACTATTATAGACCATTTCATGGAGTCATCGCTCGCTAGGTCGTCAAGCTAATCCCAATATAGAAATATTGTTAAAAGTAAAAGAGTGCTTAAGAGACTGTCTTAAGACTTTGTGTTGTGATGATGAAAATGATGATGGTGATGATTTGTTTTCAGATTTTCATAAAAATATTATGCATGAAATATAAAAGAAATATGATTTTTGCTAGGCATAAATTCCTAAGTGTGATAAAATTTTGAATAATTCCCTAGGAATTATACCATCATTGCAAAATGGAATGTTGACATAATGAAATGAAAATAGAAAAAAATTGTGTTCTTTTTAAAGCACAATTGTGTAACATAATGATGTAAGCCATATGTTTTTATGAATTATAATGAATGGAAAATAAAATTAGAACAATGGTTTGCGCTAGGCATAGAATTATAGGTATAGACTTATACCATCATCGTGAAATCCAAAAAGGAAATTGATATAATAGTTTTATTGCATGATTTGATTTTTTTAAATAAACAAAATATAAGATAAGGACTTGCGCTAGGCATAAAATTCCAGTTTAGGTTTTGGAACTATACCATCATTGCGGAAGTCGAATATATAAAGAAATGTGACTTTATTGCATGTTTTGAAAGAAGTTTTAGATTTTGGAAAGAAATATGTATGTAATTGTTTTTCTACTAAACAGATGTTCTTTTAAATAAGAAGATGAAATTATTCCAAAAAGAGTTGCAAAAATATTTTAAATTATCTCAAAGACAAAATGTAGATTTATAAGGAACCCCATGTGCAGATGTGAGTTCATTCCCGATCTTGATTTATCATAATGATACAAAATCTCTCAAATACAAATGTGTGTGCAATTGTATTGTTCATTCACCAATTTTGAGCAAGATAATTTGATACAAGTAATTTGAATTAACCAAATAAGTGTTCGTTGACCATGATTTATATGCATGTAACCGTACCAGACTACTATGTAAGTCGGGTCATCAAGAGCTAGCTAATCCATAAGCCGACATAGGTCTATACAAAATAAGGTCGCTAATGTGACAGACATATCACCATGCTAGGGATTACCCAAGGCCAAGTGGGTTGGGCACAAACCACTTGTTATGGGGCTTACCTCACAGTTTTCGAATAATTGAGAATTCCAGGGATTCAAGCTCATTCACCCTTATTTTCTTTTTCAAGGGGTAGGGAAAAGGGATTTTATTGCTTTTTGCTTTTTCTTTTCTCTTTTGCTTCTCTTTCTCTTTTTTTTTTTTTGTATTTTTGCTTGGAACTGAGACAATGCTGAAATATTGTTGCGATGGTACAAAATAATATTTTTCTTTTTCTCATTTTCTTTGACTTTTCTTTTTCTTCCTATACTAGGGATACTTGCTCGGATTGGTTGTGGAGCAAGGGATTTTTATTCTGGGTAGGGGTGAGCTTGTCCTTTTGTCAATTCTCAAAGATTCTAGACCATGTGCATGATAGGATAGCAGGGGAAACTTTTCACTCAAGAAACCATTTCTACTATGTAGCATCATATCGAATTTGCAATGAAATCATTTTAATGTGAAAAGAGATGCTTGGTTCAAGTAAATAACAAGATCAGTTCTCTATGCTCAAAACTTTATTTAATTCAACTGTGGACTTTGATATAAGAGAGATTAATAATCATACCAAATAAAATCAAGATATTTATTCATGTGAGTGTGAAAGTGCGGGATTCCAAATAAATGCTAATTTATCCAAAATAATTGAAAATATAATTGCAATACTTCAAGAAATAAAAGATGTTTTTGAAGATTTTGATGATTTTGAATTTTTTATATTTTAATTTATGAATTGAAAGAATAAATACTATTACTGTTTTTGAAATTTTTATATGGATGACTAAAAGAAAACAATATGCAAAATAACAATATATACAATGATGAAATGACCAGATTTTATGCATAATAGCGTTTAAGATGCATAATGTTCATAGGTTCTTTAAGATCTTTACCATCTAAGGTAGCTAATCGGTATGCTCCCAAGCCAAATTTAGCAATGATGATATATGGTCCAAGCCAGTTGGGCTCGAATTTACCTTTAAGGTCTTTAGTTGCATTAGTATTTTTTTTATTTTCTTTCAAGACAAGGTCGTCGATCTCAAAGGATCGATGATGAACTTTCTTGAGGTATGCTCGCTTGAGCTTGTTTTGGTAGGCACGAAGATGTTCCAAAGAATTGATGCGCTTCTCATCTAGGAGTTCTAGCTGACTAAGTCTGCCAGCATGATATTCATCTCCTACTTCAGTATCTTGAAGTAGTAGAGCCAAAGAAGGAACTTCTAATTCAAAGGGAAAAACAGCTTCAGTGCCATAAACCAAAACAAAAGGTGAAGTACCTGTGGGGGTATGAACGCTAGTTCGATAAGCCCACAAAGCAGGATATAATTGGATGTGCCAATCTCGACCAGATTTATTGACCAGTCTTTTGAGGATTTTAATTAATGTTTTATTAGATGCTTCTGCTTGGCCATTACCCTGAGGATAATAGGGAGTGGACCAACGATGTTGAATTTTATATTTTTGACATAATTTCTTGACATATTTATTTTTGAAACAAGTTCCATTATCCGATATGATATTTGCAGGAATTTCGAACCTACAAATAATTTGATTAAAGATAAATTTGGAAACTTGGGTTCCAGTGCAGGAAGCTAAGGGCATAGCTTCAACCCACTTTGTAAAATACTCGGTGGTGGTTATGATGAATTTGTGTCCATCAGATGACACAGGATTGATTTTTCCAATGATGTCTAAGCCCCATTTGGAAAAGGGCCAAGGGAATGAAATAGCCTGCAGTTCTTGTGCAGGTGCATGGACAAGGTTAGCATGTTTCTGGAACTTGTCGCAATGGTGCACATAATCATGTGCATCATTCTCCATGGTAGGCCAAAAATATCCTATCCTAAGGAGCTTCTTAGCAATGGCGCTACCACTAAAATGTCCCCCACAAGATCCATCGTGGGCTTCACTCAAAGCTGATCTAGATTCTTCTAGATTCAAACATCTCAATAGGATGCCTTCAAAAGATCTCCTATACAACGTATTGCCAATAATTATGAAGCGACTTGCTCGTCTACATAATAACCGACGTTGGTTGCTATTACAACCTTCAGGGAAGGTCCCATTTTGAAGAAAATTAAATATATCAGTGTACCAAGGTTCGGGGAGTAGTTTCGTTGATTAGAAACACATCCAAAGGTTCTAAGCATGATTTATTTGAAGTGGGTTCCTGGAGTCGATGAATAATGATGGTAGCATATTCGTCATCTAACTCCAAGGGCAAAAGAGATGCAGCTGCAGCCATAGCATCAGCCGCACGGTTGCTAGTTCGAGGAATAGCTTCCAAGGTAACTTGATCAAATAAAGATATTAATTGTAAGACATATGCTTTATATGGACGTAATTTATCATCTCTGGTCTGATAAACATCATTGATTTGATTTATGACAAGTTGAGAATCACCGAAAACCAATAGATTTTTAATTTTTAGTGCCAAGGCATCTCGTAATCCAAGGATTAGAGCCTCATATTCAGTAGTGTTATTAGTACAAACAAACGTTAATTTAAAGGATAGAGGTATAAGATGTTTCTACGAAGATATTAAAATAATACCTGCACCAGCCCCACTCATGCATCGGGCTCTGTCAAAGTATAGGGACCATTGCTCTGGATGGTCTACCTCTAATTTAAGGCATTCATCAGGAAACTCAATGATGAGGGGATGGGTAGACTCTAAGGGTGCAGCAGCTAGTTGATCTGCTATGATTTGACCCTTAACAGACTTTTGTCCTATAAACATGAGTTCAAACTCACTTAGCGCAAGAACCCACTTTGTTGTGCGACCAGATAAGTACGGTCGACTCATGAGATACCGCAAAGGATCGAATTTAGCAATAACATACATTTTTTGACTGAGCATATAATGGCATAGTTTTTGTGTAGAAAATATGACTGCTAGACATAGTTTCTCTAATGTTGTGTAGCGGGTTTCATAACTGATTAAGGTTTGGCTAATGTAATAATTAGCACGCTCTCTTTTCTCATCGTCAAGTTGAGCTAACATAGCTCCTAAGGCAAAATCTGAAGCAAAAATATACAAGATAAATGGGCGATCAGGTCTAGGTGGTGAAAGCATAGGTGGGTTAAGGAGATATTGTTTGAGGAGTTCAAATGCTTCCTAACATTCGTCGTCCCAATGAAAAGAGACATCTTTCTTAAGAAGCTTAAGAAAGGGTCTTGTTTTGTCTGCCAACTTATCGATGAAGCGACGAATAGCTTGAAGTTTACCTTGTAAACTCTGTAATTTAGATATATTTGTGGGTGTGGGCATATCAGTGATAGCCATGATCTTGAGAGGGTCAATTTCAATGCCACATAAAGAAACTATAACCCCCAATAATTTACTGGACTTAACTTCGAATATACATTTGGTTGGATTCAATTGGATAAGATATTCCCTTAATCGATCAAATACTTTTCTCAAATCATCTAAATGATCATCTTCTTTGATGGAACGAGCTATAATATCATCTACATAATCATGTAGAATATCATGCATCATATCATGAAAGATATAAGTCATGGCTCGTTGATATGTTGCACCTGCATTCTTCAAACCGAATGGCATCACTTTCCAACAAAAGGTCCCCCAAGGGGTAATAAAGGCTGTTTTAGCCTGATCTTTAGGAGCTATCCTGATCTGATTATAACCAGAAAATCCATCCATTAAGGATATCATTCCACTCCCAACAGTAAAATCAATGATCTGATCCATGTTGGGAAGAGGAAAATCATCTTTAGGGCATGCAACATTAATATCTCTAAATTTTGTGCAAACCCTAACTTTGGTAGCTTCTTTCTTAGTTACTGGAACTACATTCGAGATCCATTCAGCATAATCAATGGCTTGTATAAAAATAACCTTCAGGAGTTTTTCTAATTCCCCTTTGACTAGTAAGGCCACTTTAGGATGCATTTTTCTAAGTTTCTGTTTAACAGGTTTAGCATCCGGATGGACTACTAGGTGATGCATAACTACAGAAGGGTCTAATCATGGCATATCTTCATATGTCCAAGCAAAGACATCTTCATATTCCTTAAGAAATGCAATGTATTTATCCTATTTTTCTTGACTCAATTCTGATCCAATGTTGATTATGTGATGATTATCGTTGGTTCCAATGTTAATTTTTATGACATTCTCTACTTCCATGTGTAGATCTCTCTCAAAATTAGGTGGGGTGGGTGAAATTCCCAATTCTTGTAATTCTTTCGAGGTTAACTTAGATAATTCATCTTGAGGAGTCGTGGCCTCAAGTTAGGCTATACTAGGTATAGATCCATCAAAATAAAATCCGTTATGTAATAATTCCTCAACGGAGACATCATGGAAGATATCTCCCTCCAACTCATCATCGAATTTAGCTATCATCTCAGGGTAAGCTATGGATAGCATATTACATGTAAATGGCTTATTCATTAAATGCAAAGCATCACGTTTATCCAAATAATCTTGGTAACATATGAGATGGTCATCATCCTCAAATGGGAAGGGCTAACCCTTACTAGGAAATAGGCCCACACCACATCGGGAAGGCCATGGTTCTACCTCAAAAGGTTCTTTCATACCATTTTGGAAAGGTCCCAAACCTTTCCCTTTATATCCCAATTTAAGCATTATAGATTTAGCTTTAATATACTTATTAGCAAAATAACATCGAGCATATCCATCATAATGAGTCTTGATGTTTTTGGGTATTCTACCCCAGTCATATCCCTTATAAATAAAAGCATAGCTCCCGAATTGGTAAATACTTCCCATAGGCTGTGGGAGGCCCAAGGTGCGAGGAGAGGGTGGCAAATTATTTAAAATAAGGGAATCTTACATAGCAACGTGTGTTTTTTCTGATATAATAATTTTAGATAAATCGGGTAAGATCTCATCAGTAAGAGCGTAAGAGGTAGAAGGAACATTTCCTACATCTTCGGATGCAAAAAATATGCCTCTGGTAGGTGTGGATGTTGTAGGGATGTCTATGGATGAGTCTATAGGTATGGAAGTTATAGGAGTAAAACAAGAAGCATTGGTTGTGGGTTTAGGATCTTTTTGAGGTCCTAATGTGGTTTGTTCAAAATATGGTTGAACTATATGTAGAGGTGGAGTTGATGGAGAAAAATTAGATGATGTTATGGGTGTGTGTTTCACACATTTAGACGGATGATGAGAATTAGGATGTGTGGATGACAAAGCAGGGAAAAATTGAACTCCAACAGGTTCTGCCAAAGCACACATATCAAAGGGTCTAGGATCACCATGAATGGTAACCAACTGATTTTTAAATTCGAATTTAACACACTGATGTAAATTTGAGGGAACAGCTCGCATCACGTTGATCCAAGGGCGACCCAAGAGTATATTGTATGATGCAGGGCAATGTACAATAAACACGGTCATGTCTAAGGTTCTTGGACCAACTTGCAATGGGATAGTAATAACTCCACATGTTTCTTGTGTTTCATCATTGAAGGCTTTTATGATCATATCAGTTCTTTTCATTTCATCACTTCTAAACCCAAATCTTTGGTAGAAGTCAAAAGTGCAAATGTTTAAAGATGAACCATTATCAATCAAGACTCATTTAACTGCTACATCTCCAATTAGGGCAGTAATATATAAGGGGTTATCCTTATGTAAACTATGTTGCAGTATATCTCTATCCTAGAAGTCAATACAATCGACTTCTC
Organism: Wollemia nobilis; assembly: GCA_028583015.1. Classification (NCBI taxonomy): domain Eukaryota; kingdom Viridiplantae; phylum Streptophyta; class Pinopsida; order Araucariales; family Araucariaceae; genus Wollemia; species Wollemia nobilis. The sequence continues at coordinate 6,794,519 of JAQPPZ010017069.1, read as the reverse complement.
GAGTTATGATAGTATTGGCCATGGCTTCAGGTTGAATATTTTGTGGTACCATCATTTGGCTTAATGTGAGCATTAATTCATCCCTATGTGTAGGAGAATATCTTAAAAGGTCCAAAAGGGAAATTCTAGTTGTAGTATTTGATAATTTTTCATTAATATTATAAGGAGGTTTAGGTTGAACATTAGGCGCATGATTCCCTTTATTAGGAACTTTCAAAACAAATGGAGTTGATCCATCATTCTGAGTTTGATCTTGTTGAGAATTTTGAGCCTGTTGTCTAGTAACAGCTCCGATGGTACCTACAATATTATTTTGCGGATGATGAATGGGTCTTGGTCTAGCTTTTATGGCTTTTTCATTAGAAATTAATTGGTGAGAAGATGGTCTAGTAGTGACTATTCTTGGAAATGGTTCTTTCGAAACCATAGAATTTGTGATAGGTTGAATGGCATCTGATTCATCTTCAAAACTATTCGATTGATTTGATGTGATTTCCATATCACTTTCAGTCTCGTATTCTGTATCACTAAGATCAGGTGTCCGAATATTATATAGAGGTCTGATTGTAACCATGGATAAAGTTGTGTCAAATATTTGTAGATCATGAGTAGGTGAATGTCCACTAATAGTCCCTACATATCGGGTAGGAGGGGGAACATTATGATGCTCAATTTGATTAGCCACCTCTTTACCATGCTTTGGTAAAGGATGTTGAAATATGTCTAATGATTGATTGGCATTCTGATTCTGATTTTGGGGGATGTTCTTTTGAGCATTATTAGGAGGATTTTGTTTAGGTTGAAAGGCTTACACCTCCATCTCATTGTTATCAATCAGGTCTTGTATTTTATGTTTTAATATTTTACAAGAGTTGGCAGCGTGTCCAGGTCCTCTATGGAAATCACAGTGTAAATCAGCTTTGTATTCGGGTATAGTTGGATCAGGTTCCTGGATAGTTGGTAATTGAATCAAACCTCATTCTAATAATTGCGATAAAATGGTTGATAGAGGTTGATTTAACCTAGTAAATTCTTGAGGTGGTTTATCAGGAGGTTTTAGTATAAACTTCTCCATTGTTTTCACAGCATTAACAGTAGCAATATTTCTACTATCAGTGACTCCATCACCCATAACTTGTTTATTTTTATATTGATTTCTGGATGTTTTCTCATCATATTTCTTTTTAAGTTGTCCTCTCCTAATGAGAGCATCTTCCACTCTTCGAGCTAAGTCTATAGCTTGATCGAAGGTGGTCAAGGTAGCAATTGATAACTCATAGGATAGTTGTTCTTGTAAATTATTGATAAAGATATCCAAAATTTCCCGATAAGGTAACACAAAGTGTAATTTTCCTATCAACTATCTCCACCAAGCTAGGAAATCAGCAAAACATTCATCTTTGTCTTGTTTTAAGTTGTATAAATCTTTAATGGTTACATGCCTTTCGATGTAGGCACTAAATTGATGAACAAAAGACTCGGCTGTTTCTTCGAAATTCCTCAAAGAATGAGTGGGTAATTTATAATACCACTCCAATGCCATTCCTCCTAAACTTTTTGGGAACATTTTTAGTAATAACAAGTCATCATGTGATATATCATGACATGCTATCCTAAACATACGAAGATGCTCTATGGGATCTTCGGTTCCTTTGTATATAGGTAGGACAGGCATAGGAAAGTGTTTAGGATATGGTTGTGCTACAACTATAGGATCTAGAGGTTGACTACACATCTCTCGATATTTGTACGAGGGATGGTAGGGATCTATCTGGTCCATGCGGGAAACTAACTATTTCACCATAGTTTCAAGATTACTAGTTTGTCCACCATATTGGTTTGGTGGGACATAAGCATGGTATTTGTGAGCGTATGATGGTGGGATGTAAGGATTAGATGCTATATTGCTATTATGTAAATGGTTGGTAGGAAGAGTATTATGAAGAAGATTTGTAGTAGTATTATGTTGTATCCCAGATTGTTGGAAATTGGTGTTTGGTTTTGTTTTGGGCTTTTGTTGATTTGAGGTATGTTGATCAATAGCTTGGCAAAATAGAGCAGTGAATGAAGGTTTCTTTTGTGTGGGAATAACTCTAGGCTTGGTAACAGGCACTCTAGGTGGTTGGGTAACCTATTGTTGTTGCATGTTTTGGATTATAGCGGCCATATCCAAATTGGATGGTCTAGCTTGATCACTTTCTTGATCAACGAAGGACAAGGGATTAGTGCGTGTGTGATATATTTCTTCTAGGGTTGCTTGAGTGTCACTAATTTGATCCTTGTCCATATGGACTACTCTATTAAGAGTGCCAATATTAGTATTGAGGAACTTCTAGAAATGTTCCATGTTATCAAAAGTAACAGCTCCTCTCGGAGACATTTTAGGGGATGAGGATCCTTCCTCTCTAACAATTTCTCTTTGTTCATTTCCTTCAGCAACCTCTTCTTCTTGTTGTTCTAGGGTTCCTTCTTCCTGAATTGGGTCTTCAGGAAGGACATCTGGGTTATTTGATTGTTTTTCTAACCAATATTCTTCTACTTCAATCTGTTTTCCATTCCTAAGTCTAGTCATTATGCTTAAACTTAGATTTTAGCAATTATATATATATATATATATATATATATATATATATATATATATATATATGCGACAAGTTTTGGGAGGTATATATTTTAATTATATACCTACTATAATACTTAAAATAAAATGTTTTAATTTTTGTTATAATTTTCTTTTGTTTTGTTTTTTTGTTTTTTTATAATAATATTATAAAGACAACAAACAACATACTAAATGCAAGAAATAATAATAAACGAATGACCTAGTTTTCTATAAATAGTTTTCTATAAATAGTTTATAGATATCATTAATAGGATCAAGTTCATCAGGACTCATGAAATGCTCCTCTTCAAATTGGAAATGGTTTTTCAAGAATTTGACAAAATGTGCTATGGTGATATTATCTGTTTCAGACTCTTACCTGTAGAAATAAAGTTCATGGTAATACTCTCGATATAACACATCTCTAGGAACTCTATCCCATCTCTTTCTATCCATAAGAACGACCTCTTGATCCTCTATACGAGATAGAAATTTATGTACTACAACTGCGTTGTCGAGGTATTCCTCAAAGGTGTACAACTCGAAAGACACAAGTGCTCTTTTATCAGCTAACCACCTATGGCAAGCTCTCTGAAGCTCATGGTACAAAGTCACCTGATCAGGATCCAAGATTCTATCTAGGATGAACCTCTTAGGCAAAAGCAAGCATCATTACTTAAAAGCTTACAAAAATAGGGTATGGGATCTAATGGAATCATTTGATACTGTGAATTTAAATTTTGTTCCCAGAGAAAAGAATACCCTGGCCAATTCATTGGCAACAAAGGGAGCTAACTTCAACCCTTCTGTAGACTTTGGAATCAATAAAGCCAAGGGAATTAAAATAATTTTCAGGCCTACAGTACCACACAAGCAGATTTTCTAGAAATTTTTTGAAAGTGATGAACAAATATTTGACTTTATGGTGAGAGAAGCATGTCTCTCTACTATCCAAGAAGAGAATTTAGAAGAAATTGAACATCAAGACATTATCCAACTAATAAAAAATCATATCCCAAGAGGTTTGGTCACCCTTGAGAGTATTTTTGATAATGAGGATAGAAAGAAGGTCAGAGCCATGAAGGTCAATGAAAAATCTATAAAGAAGTTGAAGTCAATATAGAAAAGAAGCTCAATGTTGGAGTCTGATGTTCACCAGAGGAAGCAGATGATATCAAAGCTTTATGTCTAATATACCAAGACATTGTGGCTTGGTCATATAAGGACCTCAAGGTGTATGACAAAAAGGTTTTCCAGCATACTATTGAGCTAGAGCCCAATGCAAAGCCATTTCAACATAAGCAGAGGCATGTCAACCTAAGGATAGAGGCCATTATGAGAGAGGAGCTCTTAAATTTGTTAAAGGCTAAGATCGTATACCCAATAAAACATTATACTTGGATAGCCAATTTGGTACCTGTAAGAAAAAATAATGGGGATATACGCTTATGTGTGGACTTTAGAAATCTAAACCAAGCATCCCTTAAATATCACTACCCTCTCCCTCATATTGATCAGATCTTGCAGGTAGTGTCAGGAGCAGAAAGGTTCTCACTACTGGATGGTTACTCTGGATACAACCAAATTTGGGTGAAGGATGAAGACCAGTATAAAACAATATTTACCACAAAATGGGGTATATTTGTCTACAATAGAATGCCTTTTGGGCTATCCAATGTAGGAGATACATTTTAGAGAGCCATGGACTATGCCTTTGGAGAAATGATCAACAAAGTTATTCTAATTTACCTATATGACATGACTGTGTTTTCCCATGATAAAAGAGATCATCTCTCACAATTGGAGCAAGTTCTTCAAAAGTGTAGAGAATTTAGTATTTCACTCAATCCTAAGAATTTATTCTTTCCAGTCCATGAGGGAAAGCTATTATGACATGTGATCTTGAAAGAAGGTATGGCCATAGACCCAGATAGAATCAAGTCAATTATTTCTCTTTCTTTATCTAAAAATAAGAAGACCTTGCAGTATTTCCTAGGCCAAATTAATTTTATCAGGAAATTTATTTCTGATTTTGCACATAAAGTAAGGCCTATATCTGAACTACTCAAGAAAAAAGGTTGAGATCAAATGGACTGAATTTAAGAAATAATATTTCGATGTTATCAAGCAATCTATTGCAACAGTCCCAATACTAGTAAACCCGAATTTTAGTAAATATTTTATTCTTTATGCATATGGAGCTAAAGAAATTTATGCCTCAGTACTTACCTAGAAAGATTATTAAGAAGAGGAACATCATGTGTTATTTTGGAGCCAAACACTCCATGATTATCAAGTCAAATACAACTTTATTGAAAGACAAGTACTTTCTATGATGAAGTCACTGAAGAATTTTAGGCAGTATTTGGTATAGAGCAATACCCTGGTATATGTGGTTCATTCGGATGTAAGGAGTTTTATCTTGCAAGGTCATCTAGGAGATAAAAGAGTTGGTTGGATTACCAAAATTTAATAATATGATGTAGAAATACATACCACCAAGCTGGTAAGAGGTAGAGCCTTGTGCCAAGGATTGATAGAAGTCATAGCATTGGTAGAAGTGACATCTTTCCAAACAACAAAAGAGAATTAAGTGGAAATAGTACAAACTATACACTCTGATTGGATTGACCATATGATCAGGTATTTCCAAACTGGAGTATGCCCTCCCAATTTGAATGCATCCCAAAGGATGAGATGTAGACTTCATGCTTTGAAATATGTATTACTACCAAAAGGGTTGTTTAAAAGGAATTTGGATGGAATTCTTCTAAAATGCTTAAAGGATGCTCAACAAAAGAGGGTCATGGAGGAGTTTCATGGAGGGTCAGCTGGTGGACATATCTCAGGTAGGGTTACAACTTTAAAAATCATAAGAGCAGGCTATTATTGGCCCATTGTATTCACTGATGCTTTTAAAGTCATCAATAAATGTCAGAGGTATGTTGGAAGAACAAGAAATGCTTCATCCCCTCTCAATCCCATACAGGTCAAAGAACCTTTTCAAAAATGGGGACTAGATTTCATAGGGGTTATCAACCCTAATTCCTCAGTAGAGCATAAATTTATCTTAACTACCATATATTATCTTACTATATGGGTAGAATATATTCCTACCAAGAAATCATACCAAGATGTTGTGATCAATTTTATGGAAAATTTGATTTCAAGGTTTGGAGTCCCAGAAGCCTTGGTGAGTGAAAATGGCCCAACTTTCATAGGATCCAAGTATATTGAGTTTTCCATCAGGTATGGAATCACTCTTAAAAATACTTCAAATTATTATCCACAAGGTAATGGACTTGCAGAATACACCAACAAAAACCTATTAAGAATTTTGAGGAAATCACTTGAAGGTAACAAAAGAAGTTGGCACCTATTGTTGGACCAAGCTCTGTGGGTGGATAGGATTACTATTAAGAAGTCCATTAATACTTCCCATTATGCATTAGTATATGGAAAAGAGGCAATGTTGCCAATACATTTGGAGATCCCAACACTTAAGCTTGTTAGTTCAGAAGAAGAATCATAGGAATATCCTATGAAAACTAGGTTGACACGTTTGCTGCAATTGTAAGAGAGTAGAGCTTAGGTATATGATACTTTTCAAAAGCATTCATAAGAAATTAAAGCATGGTTTGATAAGAAATCCCTATTTAGAAAATTCTAAATTGGATATTCAGTTCTCAGATGGAATTTTGATAGAGCAAAGCTAGGTAAGCATGAAAATTTTGATTTTTTTTGGGATGGTCCTTTCAGAATAGTGGAATCCAAGGAGTCTAATGTATTTCAGCTGGAAGATCCAGAGGGAAAAATACAACTGATTTTTTTAAATGGTTTTTACCTCAAAATCTACTGTGTAAAGAGTGATCTCATTGTAACATATGTATATACATTGTATAATTATTTTCCCTCCTTTCTGTAATTTGTACTTTAATTTCTTTCTGCACTTTGTAATCGGTTGTCTCTGAAAAATCTTGAAAAAAAAATTAACAAATGACTAAGTATGGACCAAATACACAACGAAGTTCTATTGTGCGCTCAATTCTATGTAAAAATTTCTAGAATGGCATCCACTCTTGAATCTGCATCAAAATACACTAAACCCCCACGGAACGGTGTAAATGTTTCTATCTCACACAAAAGGAGAGTCGACGATCAAAGGAGAATAAAGGTGTTCCCAATCCGATAACCTTCCAAAGCTAATATAGGCCGGAGCGAAATCAATATGGAAGTTCGCACATAGAATTTTCTAAGTGTCAGCGGGCTCAAAGGACTCTTAATCTGCCAGTTTCAAAATCAAAGCGAAACCAAGAGACAACTTCAAACTGCAACATGTGGAGATCAGAGAATGATTCTGCATTCAATGCTAACGAACTCACACCATAACCAAAGAGTAGCTAAAGGTGTGCAGTGAGGTGGTAGTGCAATTTAAAATTTTGACCAATGAAAAGATAGGATGCCACCCTTGATCCATCGAAGAGAATAATTAAAAATTTGGAAAGTGTGCTAGTGAGGTGGTCATGCAGTAGTTTGATTAATGGCAAAAGATATGCACGTTCCAAGGAATAAAAATGATGAAGAAACATACACAAATTTTATTTGGTATCCATTTGCATCTCCAGATCAGTAGGAAGGCATAGTGATACCCTAAATAATTTACTATGAATTAAAGGGAGAACAGAGTTTTATTATTGCCAAAATGGCACCCAAGAGATCACTCACTAAGGTACCAAATATGGGAGCAAGTTTACATGCTCATGTATGTCAAACCAAACGAGTCACAGACACAGTAATGACAAGAGTAAGGAGGACCCACCTAAGGACAGTTTTCAAATTCTTGTATTTCTAAGGAAATCCAATGCATCGACAAGGTACTATAGCTATAAAATATTTCTTGTTCACCTATATCTATGATTCTATACATCATTGCCATGAATTAGTCTATGTTATGATTCAATTCTATGATTCTGAAAATAGAATAATTAAAACCTTTGAGGGTGTTCCCCTATTCACAATTACAAAAGAACTCTGCTATGAATTATTTGTTGTAGGAGTAGGGCCACCCTCAAAACCCAGACTGTTTGATGTAGCATAATTAGCTAGGGCTTATACTTTAATGGTAACTTTAGAAGTAAAGAAGTAGGCTATAGAAAAATGGTTGCATCTTAATTTCAGAAGAATAAGGAATGAATATGAAATACATGAAGTCCCTATTCATATTTATGAATTTGCAAATATGAAATTATTTTCTATGTTGGCTTGCATGGAGGGTTTAGACTCTGATAGAATGATACATGTCTGGAAAATTGCTGCAACTTATTGTATTTCTAATGAAAGAATATATGAAAAATATACGGGAAAAAAGATAACTAGAGTGATTTATTTTGACTGGCTAGCTTTTCTTGCATAGAGGATACATGAGCAGCTAGTAAGCATGAAAATGGGTATTGATGCTCCTAGTTTTAGGTATTGCTCAAGTATGGTGTGGATGTTCTATGTTGCCACCAATGACAAAATGTTGTGGATTTTGGTTAAGGATAAAACCAATGATATGGAAAAATTGTTGGTTTATTATTGGACAAGTCATTTTAGGAGCAGTGAGTCCTATTATAGATTCAATTTGGAATTTCTAAGACCTTCCCTAAAAATAATGTATGGTAAGTACCCTAGGTTGACACCCTTGGCTAAGCAGATTATGAGAACAAAGGGTGCAAAAGGATACTAGTATTTTTTTACTGAGGGCATGGTAATCAGGTTGTATGGTTTCATGGGTAAACCCTCTCTCCTGCCCCATTTTATCATAGAGAGGCTTTTTGCCTTGGAATATCTGAGGCAAGCAGAATATATCTTAGGCAAGCAAAATATCATTCAGGTTGGTTTCAGAGGACTATGGAAGGAGGATCACAGCTTGTTATTTGTGGAAGAGATCCAACAGAGCATTAATAAGAATTTATAGGATGAATCTGGAATAGATTCTCTAGAAGAGCCACTACCCCAAGAACAAGTTGTCAAATTGATCATGGATTTTATCCGGTTGAGAGATCTTATGGAAGATCTGGTGAATAGAAGGAATGCTGCTAACTATGAGGATGTTGGAAAGTTACAATATGTTTAGAAGTAGATCAAAGAAACATCAAATCCCTCTAAAGAAGCCTAGAAACAAGCTCTACAATCTTTGGAATTGATGATTCAGTTGTTTAGATATACTTCTGGAGAGGGAAGTCAGAAAACACCTATTCCAGAAGAAGGAGAAGAAGATGTTGTAGAATAAAGGAAGCAGGATAGAGAGATCACAGGCCCAAAAGGACCCACACTTAGCTTATTTTTTGTTGTGTATATATACAAAAGTTTTGTATTTCTATTTTTATTCTAAAAAATTGTCATAATAAACAATAAAGGCATGAAGCCTACGAAGTAGCAAATTTTGTGTGAAGGTATTTCTTGAAATAAGGCCTTATAAAAGGGAGTAGATTTGTGTATAGTTTTTTAAGACAGTAGAAATGCTTGTATTTTAGACATAGTCTCTATATGAAAGGATGAGTTCTATGTATTTTTGGCATCACTTCGATATGAACCTCTACTCTCTCAGCAGATTGTTGAAACTTTTAGAGAGTAGTGTTTATATGGAAGTTATTTTGTAAAGTATATTTTTTGAAGATAAGTATGGTTGACTCCTAAGGCCCAATGGTTAAGACTCTGAGTTCGATTGGCTTTGCAAGAAAATCCACCCAGGAGGCACTAGAATGTAGGCCCAAAATGGTCACATACTTAGTAAAAGTTTGCAAATTTTGCCTAAGGGATAAAGTCCTCATTCCGCACATCTTGCAGTGTATTTTGGAGCGGATCTGTAATAGAAGGTATGATCCCATCCGAAACTTAGGAAATTTTCATGCTTGAAGCGATTCCAGGAGACTTTTGTGCTCTAGACTAGCGATGCATCTTGAGTCCACAAAAATTTTTGAGAAGAGATAACATCAGTAATAAAAAGTGTGGATTGACATTTTTACGAGAAGCTATGTTGAAATGCCCGATTCTAGGAGGCTTATTTTGTGTTTAGATCTGGGCTAGTGACGTGTCTCAAATCCTTAAAAATTTCTAAGAAGATTTGACATCAACAATAAAGAGTTTAGATTGGCGACCACTCGATTTTGACAAGTTAGGATGCCCGATTCCAAAGAAAGAAGGGAGCATTCTCATCCAAAACGGTGACAAGGTGGGATGTTGTAAACAATGTAGATGCAGATTCATGACAAGAAGTGATTCTAACTAAATCCTTTTCAAAATTATGATAAGAGATGGAATGTTTTATTTTTAAGGTAGTATGTAATAGAGAAAGAGCACTTTGCACTGTGGCGGTTTTGGATTGATGATCATATGCCAAAACACTTGCTCAACCCGAAATGGAATCCGCAAAAGTTATAAAGAAAGAATGATGTCATTAATATTTTTGTGCGGATTGGAGGATATCTTATGGATAATTAAGGAATCTGAATAACAAAGAGCAAATTCAATATTGCTTAGATTTTAGATCGTTTGGGATCCATATTGGTGGTTCTATAGTTTTTGAGATAGAAGGATGACATCACTAACATTTTAAATTGGAATGGTGTTGTTTCTCCCTTCCATTGTAATAAGCTTTTATCAGAATGAATAAAAAATGTATAATGAGGAAGATCAATGGTGGAGATTACATCAAAGAATTTGAGGTATTTAAGGATGTTTCTTCATCAGAATTGGAACAACCAGTTGGAAGGGGAAGTTGAAGCATCGAGGGTTTTCAAGAAAGCTAAACCAGAGGTGGTTACATATTTACAATGACAGATAGAGTCCAAGAAGAATCAATGATGATACATGATTTCCAACGTCCTAGACTCTAGTTGTACTGAACAACCAGCAAGTTGTAGAGGCCCCGAGCTGCCATGGTGGATCACTTTCAACGGATTTCTTTGAGGATATGCCAGTAAGCAAATTCTAGCAAGAACTCTTTGTTGCTCTATCAAAATAAAATATTTGTAATGCTCGTTGTAATTTTAATTTTTGAAAAAACTATAAATAGAGGTCGAACCCTCATTTTTAAGGGTCGGCTCTAGTGTGTTTTCCTGTATTACTTTAAATATTCCCAAAAGCTAATGGAAGAAGCATTACATTTATCTTCACCTCAAATTTATGTCTTTATGCTTGATATCAGAGGTTCAAATTCTTTAGCTGTATTTCTATGAATGTTTTAATGGTTAGTTTGTGCAAAATTAATGGATTAGTAGTTTTTAAAGTAATTGAAATTTGTTTTTGAGATTGATCTTTATTGATAGTGAGTGTATTTCTGTAAAATCTAGATATTGGTGAATTTTGTTATTTGGATTATCATTGTCTAGGTATTGAAATCGCTTGCTGCAATATTTCTCTGTTGTGCATTAATGAATGTAGAATCATATAATTTGAGATAATGTTGGTCTAAGTTATGTGCCTTTGGGTTGAGTTTTCAAATCTTTCTATTGTGGTGCAATTTTGTTAGCCTACCCATCCACTATTGTTTACATCTCTCTAACACTAACCTTTTCCTACCCTAACCTTCAAACCCTAAGGGAACATAATTGTGTCAACATCCTGTTTAAGTTGACAAGGAACCAGCCTACTTTGGAGGTTGGATCAAAAACTCTATTTTGGTCCATCCAATATTAAGTGTTGAGCTGTAGCTATCGGGTGTAAGCCTGGACAAAGAGTAGGAAGATAGACAGCCACAGTGTTGAGTAAAACTTGATGCAATTCAATGCCCAACAGTAGGTAATACATCTTGAGAATCCCCAAAGTGACTATAAGGTTGAGCGTGGGTGGTGCCCAATGATATGAGATTATACTTAGCCCACCTATCGTCTATCATTAATGTTGATTTTGAACTTTCCATTACTAAATTTTTTAGACCCATATTTACTTCTTCTCATGTTGAGGATACTTAGGCTTATCCACTTAAACCTAAGTGCACATTTTAACCTACGTGATATTCCTATGTATTCCTATATATTGCTTATATTTGATGAATAAAGTAGCTTCATATTGAGTTATATATATCATTGGTAATCAGAGCCGAGGATATTTTTTATAGAAAGAAGGACACAACTACCACTTCACTGCTAGGTCCTAGGTAGATGCTTGTGAGAGTTGGCTTGAAGCCACCCACAACATCCATTGAAGTTGAGGTGACAGAGAGTAGAAATTACCCCTGCACCAGGTGTTAAGTAGCGATTACACCAATTGGAGGTCAAATTGAGGCCAAGAAAATATTTGCTGAGAAGAAGCATCAGTTGCTAAGAAGAATGCCAAGAGAGATTTTTGAAGCAAAATTTGGCTTCAAATTTGCATGAACAAAAAGAGTTGAGTTCATTATAACTTGATGAAAAGATATTTTTTTTATAAAATATTAATACTTTTATTAATATTTTATTAAAAAAAAGGCATCATGCATAGAAAATTTTAATAAGTCTTTGCCTACTTGTGGAGGGAACAAGCCCTCGACGTCGACCGACCACCAGAACTTTTCAGCCATCAATCCATGACCCCCTCCCGACGGTCGACCACATCCTCGGTCGACCTTCGGCATTCAGGCCCTGACGCCCGGATACCGGTGCTCAAACCACCGATCGCCAGACGACAACCACACCGACAGGTACCGTTGTGGCCGATCACCTAGAGGTAGCTGGCCAACACCTTTCAACGGCCACATCGGCCAGCACCTTTCGGTGGCCACACCAGCTAGCCCGATAGTATCAACCACTGGACCAGCACAACTATCAAGCTGACCCCCAGCCCAATGATAATCGATGGTTCCTCTCTTGCAACGATACAATCCATTCCCAGTGACCTATGTTTGAATAATGGCTAAAGGAATCGTAAAGTAAATTGCATCGCAGGTGATGTGAAATATTTTCCAACATCGAAATTCACCTGATGATCATGAAATACCCGATGTGATTAAGTGTTTCACGACGCAATCCCATTCCACGATGGATTGAAAAACAAACTCTAACGTCGCACGATCAAATTCTTATAGGCAAGTTATCTACGATTCGTAGGCAAAGTTCCAGAAAGGGTTTTTGGCATCCCTATTGAGATTTGATTTCCCGACAACATTTTTGCTATTCCCCGACGAGAGCAGATTCCTGACGAAACTCTCCCCGATGTACATTGATAGAGAATCGACCAAACCCCAGTGCGACTATTGTAAATTATCAGCCAAGTTTCTATTTTCCAATGGGTTCTTACCATAGTTTTGGATTGATATCAAATCCCGACGCAACATGCAGGTGATTCTACGACATCATGGTGACATTCTACAAGTTCCAACGTCAATCACAGGTTACAGGTGAGTTCTATTTTTTACGGTAAACTCTGAGATTTCCAATGGGAAATCAAAGTTTTTCCAAAGGTTAAATTTTAATTTATTTATCCCATACTTTTTTTGGCAAATAGGTTTTCATTTCCCGGTAATGACAAAAAAAAAATTTGGTAGATTGAAAGCTTTTCCAACAGTAAATATAAAAAAAAATTCCTAAGGTCTAAAGCACCGCCGGCCATCGTAAAACAAGTTACTGTCGTCGGTGACCAGCGATGTGAAGGCCCTTGTGGGGTTTTATCCTACATTGGACAAGAGGGAGGCCCAAATAGGGTTGAAAGGCATCGAAATGCCTAAAGCAGTGGTGACCACCTTACGGTGGTCACCACTGGCCATGCGCTCGCACATAGGCTAGAGCGCCAGTTGGATGCACTTTGCTAGACACGGTGTCCAGTGCTCTATTGGACTATTGCAACCACTTGGCAGTTGTTATTTGCCATACAAATTGTGAACCACTTGAATTTCTAGGGCAGTTGACCGGCCCACCAACCCTAGTTGATCAGGGGATAAAACTCAAATTTATTTTGACACGCAAGTTCAAATTTTGGCGGGAAACACGAAAAGGAGGAAACTTTTCAAAATTTTGAAATTCAAAATTCAAAATTTTTGGTGCCAAAACTTGCAACAAGGACAACAAATAGAAAAGGTGATAAATTCTCTGTTCTTGGTCCATTTTAGCAATTTTTTTTGCATTTGTTTACACATTTTCTATAGATTGATAATATTTTGCCTCCTAACCAACTTTGGCATTGTAAAGGGCTAAAATTTCATCATTTTTAAGTGCTAATTTGTATTGCAAAATTGAGTTAATTTTTGTAAGAGCACTAAAAAGCCCATTATTTTTGTAATTGGAGAGCAAAATAATTGTAAAATCTAGGTAATTTTTCTACATTAGAAAACTAAAATTGTTCCTAAGCGTAGATTAGTTCTTGCAAAGACCATTTTGTAATTCTCCTAGTCTGGCATATACTAGGAAAAATATGGCTCAAGACCTCATATCAAACATGGAAAACCTTACTTATGTAGTAGATATTTTAGCAGTGAAGGTAAGAGATATTGTTGTGTATTTCAATCCTAATGATATTAAAATTCATCATAACCATGCCAACAAATCTAAATGTGAGTTCAAATAAAATGATGTATCTAGGGATCCAGATGTCTTATCTACATGGATTTTGGATATACACACTTGGTTTGCTTATGCTGAAATTTTAGAGGATGAACAAGCTGCATTTGCTACAATCAAACTTACAGGTTTAGCAAAAGTTTGAATTGTAGAAAGACAGAGCCATAATGCCACAATGACTTGGAAATAATTAATTCAAATTCTGAAAAACACATTCTTTCCACCAAACTACCAAAGTGACCTCACTACCAAGTGGTATGGATTGAGGTAAACCTACGGGATGTCTGTTTCTAACTACATTTTATAATTCAATAGATTAAGGGTATTTCTTGGTGTGAACTATTCATAAGAGGACTTAATTAATAAATTCACTCATGTCTTGCAAGATCAAATTTTTAGGGAAATAAAGTTCAATGTTTTCCTCACCTTGGATGTGGCATTCAATCATGTCATTCTTGCAGAGGAGAAAGTTGGTGCATATCAAAAATCTCCTTCATCACAGGAGAGATCTTCCAAATATGGGAATCAACATCAATAGAATGTGAAGAACAATTCTCAATATTCCCCTCATTCTTCTTCTCCTCCCATTTCTCCTAAAGCACATTCTTATTCCTTTCATTCTAAAGATTCTTCTTCTTCATTGTATTGTGAATTTTGTATAAAGCATGGTCATGTAAAATCCAAATGCTTTACTTTTGAAAATTTTAAGAAGAATAAATCCCTATTTGTACAGCCTATACATGAGGAACCACAAGATGGTCCTATTTTGGCTATAGGGACAGAAGAAGAGTATCCTGCTTTAAAGGGTAAATTGAACAAATTTACCCTTATGTCAAATGTATTTGCTCAAGGAGCTCATGACAATTTGTTGGTTACTAGATCCCACCTTACATATGATTACTATGTTTATTGTATCATAGATAACAAATCGCAAAAGAACCTCATTGCGAAGTCTATTGTGGAGAAGTTGAAACTTCCCATAAAGCCACATCACCAACCATATGCACTTGGGTCGAAATATGTAGACTCCACATCCAACATCACCCACACTTGTACCTTGAATTTTGCTTTTGGTGATAATTTTGTGGATAAAGTTAGGTGTGATGTCACAGATATGAATTATTGTGGGCTATTGCTAGGTAAACCCTATCAATTTGATAGGAATGCTATTTATCATGCTAAAAAGAACACCTACACACTAGAGTTGCATGATAAAACTTACTTGATATAAAGCACTACATCTAATTCTAATTTGATGTTAATTTGTAGGCAAGTAAGGAAGGTACTAAGTCAAGCACTCATTTTGGCTCCCACTAGCATCAGTTCCACATAAAATGAAGAAAAAACACCATCTAAGGAACAAGAAAAGGAAGTTTCACTCCCACCTAATGAACAATCATAAAAGCAAGTGGTTAAGGAACCCACCATTCTCACTCATGAGAAATATGCCATTCACTCCATTGGTATAATTTTGGATACACCTCCAACTACACAACCACTTGTTCCATATAAGTTACCTTTGGCTTTGCCCACCCCCACCATTGCACACATGGAGGAGCAAGCTAAGATTACTTCATTCACTGAGCACTAGTAGAGCCTTCTAGGCAAGATACCATAAGACTTGCAAGAAACTCCACAGGGAGTGGTGTTTGAGCATCACAATCCTTCCTCATTCAGTTTGGAGGTAGAGTTTGGATTCCTTTGGATAAGCACATCTTTCCAGAGATACCATTTCAAGATCCTTTTTTGGTACATGATCTTGTTTTTAGCCCTACAGTAGCAGTGGCACCTGATCGTCATCTTTCACTCATTTCAGATAGAGTTTTCAAGATGAATACTCATCACACTAGATAGGGTTATTCCACTTCATACCTTATTACTCATTATGGTCACTTTCCATACATGGCTCACTAGATTCCTCACCATGAGATGGCCCATGACTTTCCACATTTGTTGAGAGCATTGGGATCCAATGCTTATATTGTTTGGAGGAGTGTTGAGGATACTTAGGCTTATGCACTTAAGCCTAAGTGCACATTTTAACCTATGTGATATTCCTATGTATTCTCATGTACTACTATGAGTACATGGTCATGTGGAGGTTAGATTAGTTGGTGCATTAAGCTTAGCATATTTGAGAGTATTTGTGAGTCATTTTTGAGAGTATTTGTGAGTCATTTTTGAGAGTATTTGTGAGTCATCTTTGAGATTATTTGAGAGTATTTGCAAGTCATATTTGAAATTATTTAAGAGCATTTGAGAGTCTTTGTTGTGGTGGTGTAGCCACTGTAAGTTCAACTATTTATTCACAAACCACTTTAGACTCTAACTTCTTTGTGAACTTTCTTATTTGACTCAATGCTCACAACAAGAGATATGGAATATTTAGACTCCTTAGGATATTTAGCACTTGTCTTATTTCAAATTGTTTTGTCAAACATCACATCCTTACTTATATATATATATATATATATATATATATATATATATATATATATATATATATATATATATATATATATATATTATTGATGATTATATCAGTTAGTTTATAAGCTTTTGAATTCTTACCCAAGAAATATGCAAGGTAGATTTTTTACATCCAAATTGGTCCTCTTTTGTTTTGGCACATGCATGTATGCCTTCTAAAGATTTTGAGATGAGAAATTGATGGCTTCTTCCAAAACCAATCTTCTTTAGGTATAATCCCTTGAAGTTCCTTTTTTGGTGCTCTATTTTGAAGATACTCCATAGTAGAGATAACGTTAACCCAATACTTATACTTTAGATCAAATCTTGTGAGCATGCAACAAATCATTTCCATGAT
The DNA here is from genome assembly GCA_028583015.1 of Wollemia nobilis. NCBI lineage: Eukaryota > Viridiplantae > Streptophyta > Pinopsida > Araucariales > Araucariaceae > Wollemia > Wollemia nobilis. The sequence goes on along the minus strand of JAQPPZ010017069.1, from coordinate 6,777,574 downwards.
GGAACAATTTCTTCTCTCAACAAAATTATTCTATTATGGGATGTAGGTGGTAGTAAGGTGTCTCTTGATCCTATTTTATGCAAAAATTCATATGAAATTTTTGGATGTATATTCCCCCTTGATATGAGTAGAGGACTCATATATGATGCTCAATTTTTGTTTCAACAATATTTTTTAAGCATTAGAAATTCATGAAGGCATCTGATTTTAGTGGAAGAAAATAAACCCACATCTTTTGTGAGTAGTCATAAACAACAACTAAAAGTACTTGTGTCCATCATAATTGGATGTCATTGGTCCATACAATTTGGTATATGACATCCAATGGCCCTTTAGATCTATGAGTGTTGATCTCAAAATGCAATTAATGTTGCTTTCTTATTAATTAACCTGAGCAAAGTGGCAATGTAGGTGAAATATTGGGCAGATCAATCACAATATAATACTTATTTAGGTAGATTTAGTATATAAAACTCAAATATCTATATATCCTATGCCAGAGGGAGGCTATTATGGCTGCAAATAATGCAACATTAGGAGATGATATGACATTGAGGACAAACAAGCCATTATTATAGGAACTAGTTGCTACAAACTTGTCATGTTTTGTGATTAAACACCTCTTTTTTCCATCAACAACTTAGAACTCGATTTCTATGTCTCAGTCTATAATTTATGATATAGATAGCAAGTTGTTTGTAAATCCTTATACATATAGTATATTTTCAATTATGCATTTGCTATCAATCATATTGAGAGGAACATTTCTTATCATTTAACATGATATGTCTTATTATCATCACTAATAACTGGTTTTTCATCTTTGGCTTGTAAAGAGTCAAATTACACCTTATTTTCAGTCATGTATTTTATAGCACTTTAATAAATACACTAAATTTCATCCTTTAGTTATATCACTACCTTGGAAATTAGTACCTTGTATGCTAGCTCGAAGTCTTATTCAAAATTAGATTATGTTTCTTCATGTGCAACATGCCCTTGATATTGCTTCGGATATGGTTTGAACTGATTATTTTTTATAAGGCTTATGGACTTGATCTCCTTTAGTCATGAATTTATATCAAAAATACTTTGTATCATGTCCTTCTCTTTCATAGACATGACAATACCTTCTTTGTTTTTTATGTTGCAATTATGATGATGATGAAGTTGAGGAATGAGCATGATGTTCAAAATTGAGAATCATTCATCCATATTTAAAGCATACAAGTTGTACAAATATATACAAAGAAATAACTCTTGATATTCAAAGAGACTCTTGGTGATTTGGAGACTCACATGTCTCTTTGTATTCTATCTCTTCACATATTATGTAAATATTACACAAAAATGCAATAATTGTCTAACATTGAATAGAATTTTTTTTATCAACCTACTTGTGTATTGCTTTGTTTCATAAAGGAAAAAAAAAAGAGCTTTGAAACTCTTGTATGAATAGAATTAAATATTATTTGGGATATTGGAAAGGTAAGTTCTTAACCATGGAGAGAAAGCTACAACTCATAAATACTACATTGCAAACCATCCCTATTCATATGAATTCAATTTCAAGCTTTCCAATAGGTATAGCATCAAAAATTGATCAAATTCAAAGAGAATTTATTTAAAAATAACACGAGGAAATATTTTGGTTTTCTTGTTGTAACTAGGATAAGGTTTTCAAAGAAAACAATATTAGAGGAGTAGGCTTGTGGAATTGCATACTTATGAGTTTGGAATTAGGGGTAAATCTTGGGTGGAGATTATTTAGAGATCAAGAAAAGGATTGGGCAAAAGTATTACTTCAAAAATATATAGGTTCTCTTAATTCAATGAAATTGTTTAGGAAAGGAACCCTACCCAAAGGATCATCAACATGGAACTTCATATCAGATAGTTTGTAATTGATAATGAAATTTATTATATGGTCAGTAAATGAGGAAAATTATGTAAATTTAGTCTGATGCTTAGTTTAAATCTTATCCTCTCATCTTTGATTCAATATGGAAACTATTGACTTGGGCATGCCTAGCTTGTAAAGATCCAAAGGTCAAAGATTATATTAATATGAGCAACAACTCTAAATAACATATTTCTATTAGTAACCTAGTTGGAGAGGAACTTAAATAAATTACAAATGAACTCTAAAAGATGCTTCAAGAGTTCTATTTGCTAGTTTTTACATGAAAGGACAAGTTGTTTTGAAATATATCAAAGGATGGTGATTAATCAGTCAAGTTGGGATATGAGTGTTTAGAGTAATAAAAAAAAATTACTCCCAAACATTATCCTTGGAAGAATGTTCAGTCACTAGAGGCTCTCCCTAAAGCCTCAATATTCCTTTGGTTAATAGTTCAAAGTAAGTTTCTTAGAGGAAAGAGACTACAAAGAAGAGGATATCATGGGATTTTGAGATGTGCCTTATGTGAGAAGGATTTAAAAGCATCAAACCATTTAGTTATTCAGTATCCCTTTGATCACACCATTTGGTGTTACTTTTTTAAAATTATGAAAATATATTGGGTAGCTCCATCAACATTGAAAGAGTAGATGAAATGTTGGATTAATTATTTCAAAGCTAAAGCATTATGTATTTTGTGGAGGATTAGCCTTGCCATAATTTTTTGGAATTTGTGGCTTGAAAGGAATAATAGATGTTTTAAAATAAATCTTAAAATCATACCCATTTTTGGAACCATATTATTGCCTCTCTTGTAGAATGTATACACATATAATGCTCATCACGGGAAGTCTCAATTGTATGAAATATGTGGTAACAACTTGGTTACAAGATTTGATTACACATGGAAGATTCATCTTCATTAATGGAATTAAAATAAAGGATATACTTAAATCTAGGGTAAATGGAAATGTTCATAAACTAGGTTTATCACAATTAATTTTGATGGTGCTTATTAAGGAAAATTGAAAAAAACTTATGTTTTCAGAAATAATAAAGGTAAAATTCTTGTCACTTACATAAAATCATATTGAACTTCAACTAACAACTATGCATAGGCTAAGGCATTTCTTAAAGGGATTAAAATTGCAATAGGAAAAGGATAGGAATATATTTCAATTAAGGGGGATTCATAAATTATCATTAATGCTATCAACAAAAATGGATATGGAAATTAGATAAAAAATAATATTATTGTTGATGTTCATCACCTATTATTAGGGGCAATCTCTTGGAAATGGACAATATTTATAGAGAAGGACATTAAGTAATAACCCAGGAGGTGAGTTGGAGAGAAGAGGGCAATCCTCCAAGGGAGGTCCCAGGTTCAAATCTCCAACCTACCAAAAACCTGAATTGGGTATCCAAAATCCAATTGATAATGTTGGTGCGAGTAGGGTCGAGTGTGACTCTAGGGTGACTTTGACGGTGTAGAACCCCATGTTCATGGTCTCTCAGACAAAGGTGGCCTTGAAAGAGGTTTTTCACTTTAAAAAAAAATAAGTAATAGATAAACTAGCTAATGACAAATATTTATTTTAGTAAAATTCAAATTTTAAAAGACAACGGGTTATGCAAGAATTTATCTGAGTTATGTTGTCCAAGTTCATTCGTTCCAAAATAACGGTTCCACATCCCATTATTCTATCTGAGTTTGGTGCTCGTCCATTGCATACAAATGAAATATTTCTTGTTGTCTCTTTACTTCATAGATTTCATTGTATGTCAAATATAAGAAGATATCCATATTTAGCACTACAATCCTCAATACAGTTGGCAAATAAAAGGGTCAGGAATTGTTGGTATGCTTAAAATACTACTCTACTTCAATATCTTGGCCTAGACATCATGAGACCTCCTCCTACTAAAGCATCAATCAATGAACCATACTCCAATAAGGATATTCGAGATGATATTTAATCATCGTATATAAAAACTACTTGGACTGATCCAAAGGAATCTTTTTCACCAAAATTGCTCCATTACTCTCACTTTTATATCCAACTAGAGAATGTATTGATCACTACTCCAAAATATAACTAGATACAAATGTCACATAGCCTTAGGTTTCCTCTAGCTCAGCTACGATTTTACTCCCACCAGCTGCATATTGAGACAAATCATCACCTCCCTAGAGATCAACATATTTGTAGATTATGCAATCTTGATGTGGAATTCGAGGAGCATTTCATTTTCACCTATATTTTCTACTATGAGATATGAGGTAGATATTATTGCTTATTTAGAGACACCCATACACTAAAATCTTGGATTAATTTTGAATATCAAAGATGCATTACCCTTTTCATTCGAGAATTATTCAATCTCAAGAAAGAACTACTTAGTAACAATTTACAGAATATAACAGGGTCCTGAATTATCACTTCATTCTTCCAACCTCCAGAGGCCACGACCAGGAAGCACCAAGGTGATCACAAAGATACAACAAAATCAACTCGTCATCGACTCCAACAAAGAACAACTACGATGACATCCAACTTTTACATCACTCACTTCTCTTCAGCCTTGAATATTGGGAGTAACTCTTGATCCATAGATATTTTATATCATATGTCATCATGTTTACTATTTTTCTTACTTTACTATCTCTGGAGCTGCATTAGGCACTGTCGTTCCTTTGTATATGTCTTACTTTACAGTCCTATTGACCTCTTTTGGTCATCGATTGATATTAATACAAATTCAAATTCAAATTCCTAATTTAAAATGATGTCAAGAAATTGATTGTAAAAACATAACACTTTAAGGAAGTTGAAGAATATATTTAATAAAAGAACAAAAAAAATTATGATAAAAAACATTATGAATATAGTTTAATTAAAAATAAATATAATATTTTAATAAGACCGACTCCAATAAAAATGACATATAACTTTTTTTTTAAAACACTAAGTTAAGGTATTAATATGAATCCTAATATTCTAGAGTGAAACAACACTCAAAAGGATAGTTGAGGAGCAATACTAGGGTTTTCATGAAGGATGGAAATGACAAACTAAGGAAATGACGAGTGAAATCATGAATGAATAACACAATCTTATACTAAGATGGGGGGCATGAATAGTATAGCACCAAATTTTTACTTTCTTTCCAAACCAATATCAATTAGTGTCCTTAATTGCAATAACCAAATATAGTAGTTTGCATTAATGACATAGATAGGAATAGTAAGCAAGTGCACAAATCACCACACACAATTGAGACAAAATATTTAACGTGGTTCCCCCAATGTGGGGTACTCCACAAGATAATCTCCTTATAATATTTCAAAAATAAATAGGGATCCTTATCCCAATACAAATTATTACTTTGATCTACTCAAAGCTAGGCTATCCTGATCTTCTCAGGTGGGCTCCACTGATCTGCTCAACTAGGAAATCCATTGATCTGCTCAGCTAGGCAATCCACTGATCTTCTCAGCTATGCAATACACTAATCTGCTTCAACAAGCTCACTAAGAACTTGCTCAAAATTTGCTTCAGCAAGCTCACTAAGAACCTACTCAAAATCTATTTTAGCAAAGTCACCAAGAACTTGCTCAAATATGCTCAGCAATCTCACCAAGAACTTGCTCAAATCTGCTCATCAAGCTCACTAAGAACTTGCTCAAATATGCTCTAAAATTTGCTTCAATACCTTCTCACAATGCTCAAACAATTTTGCTCAAATATTTTCCCAAATCTATACTCAAATCCTTCACAAAAGGCTCAAAAAATCATGCACAAATATTGTCCCAAATCTGTCCACAAATCTGTCCCAAAAGCCTTCTCAAAGTCTCACTCAATCATGCACAAAAACTACCTCAAATCTATCCATAAATCTATCCCAAAAGCCTTCTCAAAGGCTCAATCAATCATGCTCAAGTAGCACTCAAATCTCATCCACAAATCAACGAAGGCAAGGCTCAATGATGAAATCAATAATGAATGGCAATGTACTCTTCAATGGATGACAACAATGATCCACAATGATCTCAATAATGTATGACAAATACTCTCTCAAATGGATGATAACAATGCTCAACAATGAACTCAACCATGTATGATAAATACTCTCTCAAATGGATGATAACAATGGTCAACAATGAAATCTCAAGTATATGGCAAATGAGCTCTCTAATGAAAACCTCTCCAAGCAATAACAATGAGGACTTTAACCAACCAAGGATAATCTCCACAAGTGATAGCAATAGGTTCTCAATAATATCTTCCTCATGCAATATCAATAAGCTCTCAAGAAACAAGCACAACTCCCTCAAACAAAGAGCTCTCAAATAGCCAATAATGATCTCCTCAAATTAAAGATAAATGTATCCACAAGTGACTAGAAAATTATCTCCTCAATGGTCTCAAATAGTGGCAATGTACTCAACAAGTAACCAACAATAATCTCCTCAAGCAATGGCAAAAACCTCCTCAATAATGGCAATACTCTCAATGAACTCCACTAAAGAAATAATGAACTCAAGCATCAATTTTATCCACAAAATTAATTTTCTAATCCATCCACTTCTTCATAATAACCAAGGCACATAATAAACCAATTTGTCTTCAACTTCAAACCCTAACTCATGTGCATGTCTTCTAAATAAAGGTAGCAATTAACTAGGTCTTAAGTTCCTAGTTTAATTTCACAATTAAATCATGCACTAGGACATATAACAAATTCAACACTTTTCAACCTTATAACTCCCTACACATACAAGAAACATCTATGCTTTTATTTTTAATTCCACACCTTATAACTCCATATACAAAAATCACAAATATTTAACTTTACACCTTATAACTCCCTAAGCACATACAACAATCATTTATTTTACTAAATACCTTATAACTCCCTAGTTATAATAGAAATGATTTTCAATGCACCAAAACTTTGGCAATATCAAATATTACCATGCGCTAGAGATAAATACCTTTTTACAAAATATGTAGCCTCCGCAATATTCGAAATCATAAATTCCTTTGCCAAAATTAATGTGCCTTCACCATCTTCGAAATTGTTAATGCCTTGCTAAAAACTATGTGCTTTCACACCTTCAAAATGTTTTTCTAAAACAATGCACCTTCACACCTTCGAAATGCTTTTCCAAAAAAATGCGCCTTCACACCTTCATGGGAGTCGAACTTTGTTCCTCTTACCTAGCACTGTGAAGCACTTACCACATGGGCGTCAGCCCATGTTGGGATTTAATCCCAAACACCCAAATTTGCCTGCACTCAAATCTGAAAACTCAAATTGCCTTCCTTAGCAAAACACTTTACCCCTGGCGGGATTCGAACAGTGAACTTACCTTGTGCAAAGTTCATGCGCTACCAACTACGCTATTAGCTCCTGTGTGATGTCACTTTCTCATGTTGTCTTATTCACCTTGCTCTCAAATGAATTTTATTTTTTACTTTTTCGTTGCTCCCCTTTCGACGATTATCACTCAGTGCTTATATATGAACACCAACAAACAAAGGTTTTACCCTTTATTTATATGCACCTCCATGCCTTCGAATGACGTTGGCAAATTTATTAATCTTCCCAACCATTGCACGTCGGCAAAAAAAATTTAATAATAATTCACCTCTTAACTTTGAATTGGGATATCTCCTTCATTCTTTTGAATTTTGCCATGAAACTTTTTGCACCTAGGTTTTATTTAAAAAACCTTTTCATCCATCATTATTTGGAGAAGTCTTAGCATAGTGTTTTTAATTAAAAACCCTTTCCATTGGTTTAAATAAAAAATATTTCCATCGGTTTTAATAAAAACCATTAATATAATATTTAAAAATTAAATATTATATGCCTCTTGTGCCACAAAACCCTGTATATATCCATGCTCTCCAAAATATCATAAATGATTATTTATGAAGTACTTTTACCACCAAAACTCAATGTGATCCATGTGACATCAATGACAACACAAAATAACTCAAACTACCAACAATATCCCCCTTTGTCATTGATGGAAACACCTCTAATGCAAATCACCACAATCACTACAAAAACCATCTCTGAGAATCAAAGGTGCTCCCCCTGACTCAATACTCTCTATGGAGGCTGCTCCCCCTAACTCAAATCTCTCCCCCTTTGACATCAATGGCAAAAGGGACACCTATGGGGCTAAAAGATATGACTCTTAAGCTTAGACCCCCCACCACCTTCTCTCTTGAGGTGATTAATTTTGGGGTGGGAGTACTTTTACTCCCAATTGTTCTCTCAAATGCTCAAATATTTATCTTGGTAATGGTTTTGTAAATATGTCCGCAATATGATCTTTTGTAGGAACATATTCCAATATTACTTGTTGCTCTGTAACCTTCTCTCTTAAAAAGTGATACTTGATTGGAATGTGCTTTTCTCTGGCATGCATTACTGGATTCTTCGAGATACTTATAGCACTAGTATTATTACATAGAATAGGAATGGGATGATCATGTTCTATACTAAAATATTTGAGAGTCTGTTTCATCCATAACACCTATGAAAAACATGTTGCCATTGCAATATATTCTACCTCTATTGTGGAAAGTGACACTGATGGTTGTTTTTTGCTTAGCCAAGAAACTAGGCAATCACTAAGAAAGAATGCTCCTCCACTTGTGTTTTTTCTATCATCAATATTTCCTACCCAATATGCATTTGTGTATGCTATGAGAGTGAACTTAATGCTTCTAGGATACCATAGACCATACTCCATTATTCCTTTGAGATATCTGAGTATTCTTTTCACTTCTATCACATGTGATTCTTTTGGAGCTGCTTGAAATATTCCCACTAAACCAACTGCCTGTATTATATCTGGTCTTGTGGCTGTAACATATAATAGGCTACCAATCATAGATTTGTATAGAGTTTGATTTGCATCAGGAGATTCATCATATTTTCTTAATTTGCACCCTGTAACCATTGGAGTGCTAACTGGATTACTATCTTCCATTTTGAATTTCTTCAACATCTCTTTTATATACTTTGTTTGTGAAAGAAATATCCCTTCTTCTAATTGTGAAATTTGTAGTCCAAGAAAAAATGTTAATTCACCAAGCATAGACATTTCAAACTCATTAGTCATGTTTCTTGCAAATTCTTGACACATTTTGTCATTGCTACCCCCAAAGATAATATCATCCACATAAACTTCCACAATCATCAAATCATTTCCATTATTTTTAATATACATATTTCTATAAATTGTTCCCTTTCTGAAACCTTGCTCTCCAAGATATTTATCCAGTCTTGAATACCATACTCCGGGAGCTTGCTTTAAGCCATAAAGAGACTTTTTCAATCTGCATACATAATTTGGCTTATCTGCTTGATTAAACCCATCTAGTTGTTCAATGTAAACTTCTTCTTCTAAGTGACCATTTAGAAATGTTGATTTGACATCCATTTGATATACTTTGAAAAACATGTAGCTTGAAAGTGCTAGAAACATCCGTATAGCTTCCAATATTGCAATTAGTGCAAAGGTCTCATCAAAATTAATTCCTTCTACTTGTGCATATCCTTTACACACCAATATTGCCTTGTTTCTGATGACTTGACCATCTTCATTCAGTTTGTTCTTGTAGACCCATTTAGTACCAATTATATTTTTTCTTTTGGACGTGGAACTAATTCCCAAGTCTTACTTTTTTCAATCTGATCTAGTTCTTCCTTCATTGCTTTAATCCAACATACATCACTTTTTGCCTCTCTAAAATCCTTTGGTTCTATCTTGAATAGTAGTGAAATATTTGCTTGCTTTGTTGAGCCTATGATTCCTATTCTTGTTCATCTTACATTAGGGCTGCTAATTATCAAGTCCTCTAGATGATTTTTTTGAATATATCTTGATGAAGTTTTGGAAGGTATATTCTACAAATCTTATTCATCTGAATCTTCACCCACTTCTTCCTGACAACTTTCTTCTTCTTCAAGAATATCTTCCTGAGATGGCTCATTTATTCTTGTTCTTTCATCAACTCTGACATTTATACTTTCCACCATGGTGTGTGTTCTTTTATTGTAGCATATGTAGGCCTTACTCTTTGTAGAGTATCCAAGAAAAATACCTTCATCGCATCTAGGATCAAACTTGCCCAGGTCCTTATCCTCTCTTTTGATATAGCATTTACTTCCAAAAATTTTGAAGTAGTTTATCGTGGGAGGTCTTCCTTTCTAAAACTCATATGGAGTCTTATATTCCTTCGTTTTAACTTGAGCTCTATTCATAACAAAGACTGATATATTGATTTCTTCCTTCCAAAACCCATATGAGATTCTTGATTCATTTAGCATTGCTCTGGCCATATTCTCAAGAGTTCTATTTTTTCTTTCTACTACTCCATTTTGCTGAGGAGTCCTAGTTTTTGAATATTATTTTTTGATTCCATGTTCTGCACAAAACTCAATGAATTTTGTAGAGATGAATTCCCCTCCTCTATCTGATCGCAAACACTTGATCTTCTTTCCTATTTCATTTTCTACCATTTCTTTGAATACTTTGAAATGTTCAAATGCCTATGATTTCTCTTTCAGAAAAACAACCCAAGTCATTCTAGAATAATCATCTATGAACAACATGAAGTAGCTTTCACCTTGTAGGCTTTTGGTTCTCATAGGACCACATAAATCAGTATGAATCAATTCTAAAACCTTGGAAGAGGAATATTCTTTTGCCTTGAAACTTGATCTTGTCTGCTTTCCATACTAGCATTGTGCACAAATTGTATTTGAAGGTCTTTTTATCTTTGGTAGATCTCTGACAATTTGTTTGTTGCTTATCCTTACTATGTTGTCGAAGTTCAAATGACACAACATTTTATGCCATAACCAACTTTCTTCTTCTTGAGATAGAAGACAGTTTTTCCCTTTTATTTCGTTGAGCATGTAGAGATTGTTATTGGTTCTTTCTGCATTTGCAACAAGCTTCCATATTTTTGTTTCCCTGATTTTGCATCCTGTAGAGGAAAAAGTAACTATGTACCCTCAATCACAAAGCTGACTTACACTCAGTATATTATGTTTTAGACCCTCAACATAGAGTACACCCTGTGTAGTAGTCTTTCCATCATCCAAACTTAAAGTTCCTCTCCCTTTTATTTTAGCTAAAGTATTATCACCAAATCTCATTGATCCATTGTTGTTCCCTCTTAGATAAATGAATTTATCCTTATACCCAGTCATATGACTAGAGCACCCACTGTCAATATACCATTTGCCCATCCTATAACCCAGTAGAATCTGCCTTCAAGCTTGTTAGTATTTTTGAAGGAACCCGCTCTAATACCAATTGAATAACACAAGCTTATATTAAGAGGGGGGTGAACAGTATAACACCCACTTTTTAATTTCTTTCCAAACTAATATCAATTAGTGTCCTTAATTGCAATAACCAAATATAGCAATGTGTATTAATGACATAGATAGCAATAGTAAGCAAGTGCACAAATCACCACACACAATTGAGACACAAGATTTAACGTGGTTCCCCAATGTGGGGTAGTCCACAAGATAATCTCCTTATAATATTTCAAAAATAAATAGGGATCCTTATCCTAATACAAATGATTACTTTGATATGCTCAAAGCTAGGTTGTCATAATATGCTCAGATGGGCTCCACTAATATGCTCAACTAGGCTATCCACTGATCTGCTCAACTAGGAAATCCATTGATCTAATCAGCTAGGAAATCCACTCATCTACTCAGCTAGGCAATCCACTCATCTGCTTTAGCAAGCTCACCAAGAACCTGCTCAAATTTTGCTTCAACAATATCACCAAGAACCTACTCAAAATTAGCTTTAAAAATCTCACCAAGAACTTGTTCAAATCTGCTTATCAATCTCACCAAGAACTTGCTCAAATTTGCTCATCAAACTCACAAAGAACTTGCTCAAATATGCTCTAAAATATTCTTCAACGCCTTCTTACAAGGCTCAAACAATCTTGCTCAAATGGTGTCCCAAATCTATACTCAAGGCCTTCACAAAAGGCTCAAACAATCATGCACAAATGTTGTCCCAAAAATGTCCACAAATCTATCCCAAAAGCCTTCTCAAAGGCTCACTCAATCATGCAAAAAATTTGCCTCAAATATGTCCAAAAATCTATCCCAAAATCCTTCTCAAAGGCTCAATCAATCATGCTCAAGTAGCACTCAAATCTCATCCACAAATCAATGAAGGCAAGGCTCAATGATGAACTCAACAATGAATGGAAATGTACTCTTCAATGGATGACAACAATGATCCACAATGATCTCAAATATGTATGAAAAATACTCTCTCAAATGGATGATAACAATCCTCAACAATGAACTCAACCATGTATGACACAAACTCTCTCAAATGGATGATAACAATGCTCAACAATAAACTCTCAAGTATATGGCAAATGAGCTCTCTAATGAAAACCTCTCCAAGCAATACAATGAGTACTTTAACCAACCAAGGACAATCTCCACAAGTGATAGTAATAGGTTCTCAATAATATCTTCCCCATGCAATGTCAATAATCTCTCAAGAAACAAGCACAACTCCCTCAAGCAAAGAGATCTCAAATAGCCAACAATGATCTCCTCAAATGAAAGATAAATGTATCCACAAGTGACTAGAAAATTATCTCCTCAATGGTCTCAAATAGTGACAATGTACTCAACAAGTAACCAATAATAATCTCCTCAAGCAATGGCAAAAACCTCCTCAATAATGGCAATACTCTCAATGAACTCCACTAAAGCAATAATGAACTCAAGCATCAATTTTATCCACAAAATTGATTTTCTAATCCATCCACTTCTTCATAATAGCCAAGGCACATAATCAAGCAATTTTTCTTCAAATTCAAACCCTAACTCATGTGCATGTATTCTAACTCAAGGTAGGAATTAACTAGGTCTCAAGTTCCTAGTTTAATCTCAAAATTTAAATCATGCACTAGGACATATAAAAAATTCAACACTTTTCAACCTTAAAACTCCCTAACACATACAACAAAAACCTATGCTTTTATTTTTAATTCCACACCTTATAAATCCACATACAACAATCACAAATATTTAACTTCACACATTATAACTCCCTAAGCACATACAACAATCATTTATTATACTAAATACCTTATAACTCCCTAGTTATAATAGAAATGATTTTCAATGCACCAAAACTTTGGCAATATCAAATATTATCATGCGCTAGAGATAAATACCTTTTTACGATATACGTAGCCTCCACAATATTTGAAATCATATGCCTTTGCCAAAATTAATGTGTCTTCACCATCTTCAAAATCGTTAATGCCTCGCTAAAAACAATGCACCTTCACACCTTCGAAATGCTTTGCCAAAACAATGCGCCTTCACACCTTCACGGGAGTCAAATTTCGTTCCTCTCACCTAGCGCTGTGAAGCGCTTACCACGTGGGTGTCAGCCCACGTTGGGATTTAATCCCAAACACCCAACTTTTTCTGCGCTCAAATCTGAAAACTCAAGTTGCCTTCCTTAGCAAAACACTTTGCCCCTGGCGGGATTCGAACAGTGAACCTGCCTTGTGCAAAGTTCATGCGCTATCAAGTGCACTATTAGCTCCTACGTGACATCACTTTCTCGCACTATCTTATTCACCTTGCTCTCAAATGAATTTTATTATTTTTTTCTTCGCTACTCCCCTTTCGACGATTCTCACTCAGTGCTTATATATAAACACCAACAAACAAAGGTTTTACCCTTTATTTATATGCACCTCCATGCCTTCGAATGATGTCGATGAATTTATTAATCTTCCCAACCATTGCACATCGGTGAGTAATGAGCTTCAACTTTAGACCTTGGAATTATTAAATAAAAATTTAATAATTCACCTCTTAACTTTGAATTGGGATATCTCCTTCATACTTTTGAATTTTGCCATGAAACCTTTTGCACCTAGGTTTTATTTGAAAAAAATTTTCATCCATCATTATTTTGAGAAGTCTTAGCATAGTGGTTTTAATGAAAAACCCTTTCCAATGGTTTTAATGAAAACCCTTTCCATTGGTTTAAATAAAAACCTTTTCCTTTGGTTTTAATAAAAACCATTAATATAATATTTAAAAATTAAATATTATATGCCTCTTGTGCCACAAAACCCTGTATATATCCATGCTCTCCAAAATATCATAAATGATTATTTATGAAGTACTTTTGCCACCAATACTCAATGTGATCCATGTGACATCAATGACAACACAAAATAACTCAAATTGCCAACAATCTCCCCCTTTGTCATTGATGGCAACACCTCTAATGCAAATCACCACAATCACTACAAAAACCATCTCTGAGAATCAAAGGTGCTCCCCCTAACTCAATACTCTCTATGGAGGCTACTCCCCCTAACTCAAATCTCTCCCCCTTTGACATCAATGGCAAAAGGGACACCTATGGGGCTAAAAGATATGACTCTTAAGCTTAGTCCCCCACCACCTTCTCTCTTGAGGTGATTAATTTTGGGGTGGGAGTACTTTTACTCCCAACTGTTCTCTCAAATGCTCAAACGTTTCTCTTGGTAATGGTTTTGTAAATATGTCTGCAATCTAATATTTTGTAGGAACATATTCCAATCTTACATGTTGATCTGTAACCTGCTCTCTTAAAAAGTGATACTTAATTGGAATGTGCTTTTTTCTGTCATGAATTACTTTTGTTTTGTCATTCATTACTAGATTCTTCAAGATACTTATAGCACTAGTATTATCACACAGAATAGGAATGGGATGATCATGTTCTATATTAAAATCTTTGAGAGTTTGTTTCATCCATAACACCTGTGAACAACATGTTGTCGCTGCAATATATCCTGCCTCTGTTGTGGAAAGTGACATTGATGGTTGTTTCTTGCTTAGCCAAGAAACTAGGAAATCACCAAGAAAGAATGCTCCTCCGCTTATGCTTTTTCTATCATCAATATTTCCAACCCAATCTGCATTTGTGTATTTCGAGAGAGTGAACTTACTGCTTCTAGGATACCATAGACCATACTCCATTGTTCCTTTGAGATATCTGAGTATTATTTTCACTGTTGTCACATGTGATTCTTTTGGATCTGCTTGAAATCTTCCCACTAAACCAATCGCTTGTATTATATCTGGTCTTGTGGCTGTAATATATAACAGGCTACCAATCATATATCTGTATAGAGTTTGATTTGCATCAGGAGATTCATCATATTTGCTTAATTTGCACCCTATAACCATTGGAGTGTTGACTAGCTTACTATATTCCATTTTGAATTTCTTCAACATCTCTTTTATATACTTTGTTTGTGAAATAAATATCTCTTCTTCTAATTGTGAAATCTATAGTCCAATAAAAAAGGTTAATTCACCAAGAAGAGATATTTCAAACTCATTAGTCATGTTTCTTGCAAATTCTTGACACATTTTGTCATTGCTACCCCCAAAGATAATATCATCCACATAGACTTCCACAATCATCAAATCATTTCCCTTATTTTTAATATACATATTGCTATCAATTGTTCCCTTTCTGAAACCTTGCTCTCGAAGATATTTATCCAATCTTGAATACCATGCTCTAGGAGCTTATTTTAAGCCATAAGAGCCTTTTTCAATCTGCATACATAATCTGGCTTATCTGCTTGATTAAACCCATTTGGTTTTTCAATGTAAACTACTTCTTCTAAGTGACCATTCAGAAATATTGATTTGATATCCATATGATATACTTTGAAATTCTTGTAGCTTGAAAGTGCTAGAAACATCTGTATAGCTTCCAATATTGAAACTAGTGTAAAGGTCTCATCAAAATAAATTCCTTCTACTTGTGCATATCCTTTACACACCAATCTTGCCTTGTTTCTGATGACTTGACCATCTTCATTCAGTTTGTTCTTGTAGATCCATTTAGTACCAATTACATTTTTTCCTTTTGGACGTGGAACTAATTCCCAAGTCTTACTTTTTTCAATCTGATCTAGTTCTTCCTTCATTGCTTTAATCCAACATTCATCACTTTCTACCTCTTGAAAATTCTTTGGTTCTATCTTGGATAGTAGTGAAACATTTACTTTATCTTTTGAGCCTATGATTCCTCTTCTTGTCCGTCTTACATCAGGGCTGCCAATGATCAAGTCCTCTGGATGATTTTTCTGAATATATCTTGATGAAGTTTTGGAAGGTATATTTTGCAAATCTTCTTCATTTGAATCTTCACCCATTTCTTCCTGACAAATTTCTTCTTCTTCAAGAATATCTTCATGAGATGGCTCATTTATTCATGTTCTTTCATCAACTCTGACATTTATAATTTCCACCATGGTGTGTGTTCTTTTATTGTAGCATCTGTAGGCCTTACTCTTTGTAGAGTATCCAAGAAAAATACCTTCATCGCATCTAGGATCAAACTTTCCCAATGTACTCTTAAATTGATGACAACAATGATCCACAATGATCTCAACAATGTATGAAAACTACTCTCTCAAATGGATGATAATAATTCTCAACAATGAACTCAACCATGTATGACAAACACTCTCTCAAATGGATGATAACAATGCTCAATAATGAACTCTCAAGTATATGGTAAATGAGCTCTATAATGAAAACCTCTCCAAGAAATACAATGAGGACTTTAACCAACCAAGGATAATCTCCGCAAGTGATAGCAATAGGTTCTCAATAATATCTTCCTCATACAATGTCAATAAGCTCTCAAGAAACAAGCACAACTCCCTCAAGAAAAGAGCTCTCAAATAGCCAAAAATGATCTCCTCAAATGAAAGATAAATGTATCCACAAGTGACTAGCAAATGATCTCCTCAATAGTCTCAAATAGTGACAGTGTACTCAACAAGTAACCAACAATAATCTCCTCAAGCAATGGCAAAAACCTCCTCAATAATGGCAATACTATCAATGGTTTCCACTAAAGCAATTACAATATCAAGCATCAATTTTATCCACAAAATTAATTTTCTAATCCATCCAATTATTCATAATAGCTAAGGCACATAATCAAGCAATTTTCATTCAAATTAAAACCCTAATTCATGTGCATGTCTTCTAACTCAAGGTAGTAACTAACTAGGTCTCAAATTCCTAGTTTAATCTCAAAATTTAAATCATGCACTAGGACATATAACAAATTCAACACTTTTCAACCTTATAACTCCCTAACACATACAAAAAACATCTATGCTTTTATTTTTAATTCCACACCTTATAACTCCACATACAAAAATCATAAATATTTAACTTTACACCTTATAACTCCCAAAGCACATACACCAATCATATATATGTATAGAGTTTGATTTGCATCAGGATATTCATCATCTTTGCTTAATTTGCACCCTCTAACCATTGGAGTGCTAACTGGCTTACTATATTCCATTTTGAATTTCTTCAACATCTCTTTTATATACTTTGTTTGTGAAAGAAATATCCCTTCTTCTAATTGTGAAATCTGTAGTCCAATAAAAAAGGTTAATTCACCAAGCATAGATATTTCAAACTCATTAGTCATGTTTCTTGCAAATTCTTGACACATTCTATAATTGCTACCCCCAAATATAATATCATCCACATAGACTTCCACAATCATCAAATCATATCCCTTATTTTTAATATACAAATTGCTATCAAATGTTCCATTTCTGAAACCTTTCTCTTGAAGATGTTTATCCAGTCTTGAATACCATGCTCTAGGGGCTTGTTTTAAGCCATAAAGAGCCTTTTTCAATCTGCATACATAATCTGGCTTATCTTCTTGATTAAACCCATTTGGTTGTTCAATGTAAACTTATTCTTATAAGTGACCATTCAAAAATACTGATTTAACATCCATCTGATATACTTTGAAATTATTGTAGCTTGAAAGTGCCAGAAACATCTGTATAGCTTCCAATCTTGAAACTGGTGCAAAGGTCTCATCAAAATAAATTCCTTCTACTTGTGCATATCCTTCACACACCAATCTTGCCTTGTTTCTGATGACTTGACCATCTTCATTCAGTTTGTTCTTGTAGACCCATTTAGTACCAATTACATTTTTCCTTTTGGTCTTGGAACTAATTCCCAAGTCTTACTTTTTTCAATTTGATCTAGTTTTTCCTTCATTGCTTTAATCCAACATTCATCACTTTCTATCTCTATGAAATACATTGGTTCTATCTCGGATAGTAGTTAAACATTTTCTTGCTCTTTTAATCCTATGATTCCTCTTCTTGTTCGTCTTACATCAGGGCTGCCAATGATCAAGTCCTCTGGATGATTTTTCTGAATATATCTTGATGAAGTTTTGGAAGGTATATTCTGCAAATCTTCTTCATTTGAATCTTCACCCATTTATTCCTAACAACTTTCTTCTTCTTCAAGAATATCTTCATGATATGGCTCATTTATTCCTGTTCTTTCATCAACTCTGACATTTATAATTTCAACCATGGTGTGTGTTCTTTTATTGTAGCATCTGTAGGCCTTACTCTTTGTAGAGTATCCAAGAAAAATACCTTCATCGCATCTAGGATAAAACTTTCCCAATGTACTCTTCAATGGATGACAACAATGATCCATAATGATCTCAACAATATATGAAAACTACTCTCTCAAATGGATGATAACAATGCTCAAAAATGAACTCAACCATGTATGAAAAACACTCTCTCAAATGGATGATAACAATGCTCAACAATGAACTCTCAAGTATATGGGAAATGAGCTCTCTAATGAAAACCTCTCCAAGCAATACAATGAGGACTTTAACCAACCAAGGATAATCTCCACAAGTGATAGCAATAGGTTCTCAATAATATCTTCCTCATACAATGTCAATAAGCTCTCAAGAAACAAGCACAACTCCCTCAAGCAAAGAGCTCTCAAATAGCCAACAATGATCTCAAATGAAAGATAAATGTATCCACAAGTGACTAGCAAATGATCTCCTCAATAGTATCAAATAGTGATAGTGTACTCAACAAGTAACTGTAGCACCCTAAAATTGGTGCAGTTAAACCCTTAGTAAAAGATAAAAGATAAAAATTTAAATTTTAAACCCCAAAACCGCCCCAAAATCGCTTGTTACCCGCTTCCCTTCTTTTTCGTGCCATTTTTAGGATTTTTTTTGACCGTTGGACGATATCATTGCATATCAGATGAAATCGTCCCCAATCTGACGAATTCGTCTGGAAAAGAGCATCAAGAAGATTTCATCCTAAAACTAAATTTTCATAATTAGCTTCTGTTTCAACAGCCTCTCCAACTTGGGCAGAAGCACATCTGTGCAGTTGGAGATTCCCCCCGTTGGAGATCTCCCAGATTGGGATGATCTCCAACCTCCTAGCCTCCCCCTAATCCTATATAAACTAGGATTTTTCTAGTTTATCCCCCTTGACTCCCCTGAACCCCTTAGTTGATGGATTTCCCTGCAGATTTAGTTCCTTATTCACTAGAGCATCCTCGCACTACTGTTTGCATTTTGTATTTTGCATTTTCTTACAGGAACTCTACTATTTTTCAGTCGAAGCTAGCTTGGATCATCGCAAGTGATCTCGAACGATTTCAGACGATCTTGTCGAGGAGCGCAGATGATCTCGTACGATTGGAGGCGATCCCGATTGTAGTCCATATTAGGGGCAATCAGAGTCTAGAGTTTGCATTTCCTTAGCTTTTATGCATTTTCCTATTGTATTTTTGCATTGTCTTAAATTATTATGTTTATGCATCTTGGAGTTCACCTCATTTAGCATAACCGCATGATAAAGTTAAAATCAATCATTAAATCTACTGCATTTCCTTATTTGTTATTGGAATCCATTATTTAGGCATGTTTGCTATTATTTCTATCATTCTCCTTTGCTTCTAGTTGCATATTTGGTATTTTGCCTCTGTTTTTGTGATTGTAGGTTTCTAATGAATTCGTCTGATGAATTCATCAGATTTTAGATGATTATGTCTGATCTCAGATGACCGATTGTGATTTGAGATGATTCGATGTAATTTCAGATGATTACGTATGAGTCGAGATGATCTGAACTGCTACAAGACTCAGAATCTTCATCAAACATCCAAAATCAGGTATGTTATGATCTAGCTAGCATATTTTCTGTGTTTAGCATTCATTCCTATTTTTTGTATTCATCTAAACCAGCATTGGCATATAGAATAGTTTAGATTCATCTTGGCCAAACCTAGGAATTGAATGATCGAGTATAAAAATGAACACATCAAACCCACTATCAACCTAGGCGTGGAAACTGCCACTCAAAAGTTTCCTGGTGAACCCACCATCCATCAAAAATTCACCTTTATACTCCTCCCCCGAGAGGCGGGACCTTCAAAGGGCCTCTCAGTCCGAGGTATTGTCCCATCCTTCTCGCATCCCCCTTTCGGGCGTGGATCCTATAGCCTGAGGGTAAGGATGCAAAAAATTTGGAGCGATACATTTTGGTGAACCCGACATGAAAACTAAAAACCTTTTGAAAACAATCCAAAAATAAAAAAACAAAACATAAATGCATTTAGAATCAAAGATTGCATATCATATTTAGATGGTAGACTATAATAAAAGACGAGTTGTCACCATTAATGTTGAGAATCAATTAGCATCTATAGAGATTAATTCTTTGCTTAGAGTATCTCAAACATATAGAGTCCCACCTTTATGGGACGAGCTTAATAGGAGATTGAATATCATTAATTCTAGATCAACCAAACTTAGGCAAATCAAGAGGTTTGTCCTAGATAGAATCCTGGATCCCGATCAAGTGACTTTGTATCATGAGCTTCAGAGAGCTTGCCATAGGTGGTTAGCAGATAAAAGAGCCCTTGTGTCTTCTGAATTATATACCTTTGAGGAATACCTCGATAATGCAGTTGTAGTACATAAATTTCTATCTCGTATAGAGGACCAAGAGGTCATTCTTACGGATAGACAGAGATGGAATAGAGTTCCTAGAGCTATGTTATATCGAGAGTATTGCCATGAGATCTATTTTTACAAGATAGAATCTGAAACAGATAATATCACTATAGCACACTTTATCAAGTTCTTGAAAAACCATTTCCAATTTGAAGAGGAGCATTTTATGACTCTTGATGAACTTGATCCTATCAATGACATTCATAAACTATTTATAGAAAACTAAGCTATTCTTTTATTATTGTTATTTCTTGTATTTAGTGTGTTGTTTGTTGTCTTTATAAGCATAAAACAAAAAAAAAAAAAAAAAAACAAAATCATAACAAAAAATCAAAACATTTTCTTTTAAGCATTATAGTAGGTATATAATTAAAATATATACCTCCCAAATTTGTTGCAAATATATTAATATATATTTGCTAAAATCTAAATTTAGACATAATGACTAGACTCAGGAATGGAAAACAAATTGAAGTAGAAGAAGATTGGTTAAGAAAAATAGAAAATAACCCAGATGTCCTTCCTGAAGACCCAATTCAGGAAGAAGGAACCTTAAACCAACAAGAAGAAGAATTTGTGGACGCAAATGAACAAAAATAAAATGATAGAGAGGAAGGATCCTCATCCCCTAAAATATCTCCAGAAGGAGCTGTTACTTTTGAGAACATGGAACACTTCTAGAAGTTCCTCAATAATAATATTGGCACTCTTAATAGAGCAGTTCATATGGACAAAGATCAAATTAGTGACACTCAAGCAACCCTAGAAGACATATATCACACACACACTAATCCTTTGTCCTTCGTTGATCAAGAAAGTGATCAAGTTGGACCATCCAATTTGGATATGGCCGCTATGATCTAGAACATGCAACAACAACAGGTTACCCAACCACCTAGAGTGCCTGTTACCAAGCCTAGGGTTATTCCCACACAAAAGAAACCTTCATTCAACTGCTCTATTTCGCCAAGCTATTGATCAATATACCTCAAATCAACAAAAGCCTAAAACAAAACCAAATACCAATTTCCAACAATCCGGGATACAACATAATGCTACAACAAATCTTCTTCATAATACTCTTCCTACCAACCATTTGCATAACAACAATATAGCATCTAATCCTTATGTCCCGCCTTCCTACGCTCACAAATCCCATACTCATGTACCACCAAACCAATATGGTGGAAAAGCGGTAATCTAGAAGCCATGGTGAAACAGTTAGTCTCTCGCATGGACCGAGATAGATCCCTACCATCCCTCGTACAATTATCGAGAGATGTGTAGTCAACCTCTAGATCCTATAGTTGTAGCACAACCATATCCTAAACACTTTCCCATGCCTGTCCTACCTATATATAAAGGAACCGAAGATCCCATAGAGCATCTTCGTATGTTTAGGATAGCATGTCATGATATATCACATGATGACTTGTTATTACTAAAAATGTTCCCAAAAATTTTAGGGGGATGGCATTGGAGTGGTATTATCAATTGCCCACTCATTCTTTGAGAAATTTTGAAGAGACCGCTGAGTCTTTTGTGCATCAATTTAGTGCCTATATTGAAAGGCATGTAACCATTAAATATTTGTACAACCTAAAACAAGACAAAGATGAGTGTTTTGCTGACTTCTTAGCTCGATGGAGGTAGTTGATAGGAAAATTACACTTTGTGTTACCTTATCGGGAAATGTTGGATATTTTTATCAATAATTTACAAGAACAACTATCCTATGAATTATCAACTGCTACCTTGACCACCTTCGATCAAGCTATAGACTTGGCCCGAAGAGTGGAAGATGCTCTCATTAGAAGAGGTCACCTCAAAAAGAAAGATGATGAGAAAACATCCAGAAATCAATATAAAAATAAACAAGTTGTGGGTGATGGAGTCACTGATAGCGAAACGTTGCCAATGTTAATACTACGAAAAACAACAGAGAAGTTTATATTGAAACCTCCTGATAAACCACCCCGAGAATTTACTAGGTTAAATCAACCTTTATCAACCATTCTCCCGCAATTACTAGCACGAGGATTGATCCAATTACCAACTATCCGGGAACCTGATCCAACTATACCCGGATATAGATCTGATTTACATTGTGATTTCCATAGAGGACCTGGACACGCTACCAATTCTTGTAAAAGATTAAAACATAAAATACAAGACCTGATTGATAACAATGAGATGGAGGTGCAAGCCTTTCAACCTAAACAAAATCCTCCTAATAATGCTCAAAAGAACATCCCCCCAAATCAGAATCAGAATGCCAATCAATCATTGGACATATTTCAACATCCTTTACCAAAGCATGGTAAAGAGGTGGCTAATCAAATTGAGCATCATAATGTTCCCCCTCCTACCCGATATGTAGGAACTATTAGTGCACATTCACCTACTCATGATGTGGAAGTATTTGACACAACTTTATCCATAGTTACGACCAGACCTCTACATAATATTCGGACACTTGATCTTAGTGACACCGAATATGAGACTGAAAGTGACATGGAAATCACCTCAAATCAATCGAATAGTTCTGAAGATGAATCAGATCCTATTCAACCTATCACAAGTTCTATGGTTCCAGAAGAACCATTTCCTAGAAGAGTCACTACTAGACCATCTTCTCACCAATTACTTTCTAATGAACAAGCCATAAACGCTATGCTGAGACCAATTCATCATCCTCAAAATAATATTATAGGTACCATCGAAGTCGTTACTCGACAAAAGGCTCAAAACTCTCAACAGGATCAAACTCAGAATGATGGATCAGCTCCATTTGTTTTGAAAAATCCCAATAAAGGGAATCATGCGCCTAATGTTCAACCTAAGCCTCCTTATAATATTAATGAACAATTATCAAATACTACAGCTAGAATTTCCCTTTTGGACCTTTTAAGATCTTCTCCTACCCATAGGGATGAATTAATGCTCACATTAAGCCAAATGATGGTACCTCAAAATATTCAATCTGAAGCCATGTCCAATACTATCATAACTTGAGAAGTCGATTGTATTGACTTTCGGGATAGAGATATACCACAACATAGTTTACATAAGGATAACCCCTTATATATTACTGCCCTAATTGGGGATGTAGCAGTTAAACGAGTCTTGATTGATAATGGTTCATCTTTAAACATATGCACTTTTGACTTCTACCAAATATTTGGGTTTAGAAGTGACAAAATGAAAAGAACTGATATGATCATAAAAGCTTTTAATGACGAAACACAAGAAACATGTGGAGTTATTACTATTCCATTGCAAGTTGGTCCTCGAACCTTAGACACGACCGTGTTTATTGTACATTGCCCTGCATCATACAATATACTTTTGGGTCACCCTTGGATCAACGCGATGCGAGTTGTTCCCTCCACTTTACATCAGTGTGTTAAATTCGAATTTAAAAATTAGTTGGTTACCATTCATGGTGATCCTAGACCCTTTGATATGTGTGCTTTGGCAGAACCGGTTGGAGTTCAATTTTGCCCTGCTCTGTCATCCACACATCCTAATTCTCATCAACCGTCTAAACGTGTGAAACACTCACCCATAACATCATCTACTTTTCCCCCATCAACTACACCTCTACATATAGCTCAACCATCTTCCGAACAAACCACATTAGGATCTCAAAAGGATCCTAAACCCACAACCAATGCTTCTTGTTTTACTCCTATAACTTCCATACCTTTAGATCCTTCCATCGACATCTCTACAATGTTTACGCCTATCAAAGACATGATTTCTGCATCCAAAAACATAGGAAATGATCCTTCTACCTCTTACGCTCTTATTGATGAGCTCTTACCCGATTTATCTAAAATTCTTATATCAGAAGGAACCAACACTGCTATGCAAGATTCCCTTATTTTAAATAAATTGCCACCCTCTCCTCGTACCTTGGGCCTCCCACAGCCTATGGGAAGTATTTACCAAGTCGGGAGTTGTGCTTTTATTTATAAGGGATATGACTGGGGAAGAATACCTAGAAACATCAAGACACATTGTGATGGATATGCTAGATGCTATTTTGCTAATGAGTATATTAAAGCTAAACCCATAATGCTTAAATTGGGATATAAAGGGAAAGGTTTGGGACCTTCCCAAAATGGTATGAAAGAACCTTTTGAGGTAGAACCGTGGCCTACCCGCTGTGGTGTGGGCCTATTTTCTAGTAAAGGTCAACCCTTCCCATTTGAGGAGGAGGACCATCTTACATGTTACCAAGATTATCTGGATAAACAAGATTCTTTGCGTTCAAAGAATAATTCCTTTACCTGTAATATGCTATCCATCGCCTACCCTGAGATGATTGCCGAATCCGACGATGAGTTGGAAGGGGATATCTTCCATGATGTCTCCGTTGATGAATTGTTACATAACAAATTTTATTTTGATGGCTCTATACCTAGTATAGCCCAGCTTGAGGCCTCGACTCCTCAAGACGAATTATCCAAGCTAACCTTGGAAGAATTACAAGAATTGGGTGTTTCACCCGCCCCACCTAATTTTGAGAGAGATTTACATATGGAAGTTGAAAACGTTATAAAAATTAACATTGGAACCGAACATAACCCTCACATAATCAATATTGGATCAGAATTAAGTCAAGAAAAACAAGATAAATACATTTCATTTCTTAAAGACTATGAAGATGTCTTTGCTTGGACATATGAAGACATGCCAGGTTTGGACCCTTCCGTAGTTATGCATCATCTAGTAGTCCATCCAGGATGCTAAACCTATTAAACATAAACTTAGAAAAATGCATCCTAAAGTGGCCTTACTAGTCAAAGGAGAACTAGAAAAACTGTTGAAGGTTATTTTTATACAAGCCATTGATTATGCTGAATGGATCTCAAATGTAGTTCCAGTAACTAAGAAAGAAGCCACTAAAGTTAGGGTTTGTACAGACTTCAGAGATATTAATGCTGCCTGCCCTAAAGATGATTTTCCTCTTCCCAACATGGATCAAATCATTGATTTTACTACTGGGAGTGGAATGATATCCTTAATGGATGGATTCTCTGGTTATAATCAGATCAGGATAGCTCCTGAAGATCAGGCTAAGACAACATTTATTACCCCTTGGGGAACCTTTTGTTGGAAAGTGATGCCATTCGGTTTAAAGAATGCAGGTGCAACATATCAACGAGCCATGACTTATATCTTTCATGATATGATGCATGATATTATACATGATATTCTACATGATTATGTAGATGATATTATAGCTCGTTCCATCAAAGAAGATGATCATTTAAATGACTTGAGAAAAGTATTTGATCGGTTAAGGGAGTATCATATCCGATTGAATCCAGCTAAATGTATATTCGGAGTCAAGTCCGGTAAATTATTAGGGGTTATAGTTTCTTTACGTGGCATTGAAATTGACCCTCTCAAGATCATGGCTATCACTGATATGCCCGCACCCACAAATATATCTGAATTACGAAGTTTACAAGGTAAGCTTCAGGCTATTCGTCGCTTCATCGATAAGTTGGCGGACAAAACCGGACCCTTTCTTAAGCTTCTTAAGAAAGATGTCTCTTTTCATTGGGACGAAGAATGCCAGGAAGCATTTGAACTCCTTAAGCAATATCTCCTCCAACCACCGATGCTTTCACCACCTAGATCTGATCGTCCATTTATCTTGTACATTTTTGCTTCAGATTCTGCCTTAGGAGCTATGTTAGCTCAGCTTGACGATGAGAAGAAAGAACGTGCTAATTATTACATCAACAGAACCTTAATCAGTTATGAAACTCGCTATACCATATTAGAGAAGTTATGTCTAGCAGTCGTATTTTCTACACAAAAACTATGACATTATATGCTCAGTCAAAAAACGTATGTTATTGCCAAATTCGACCCTTTGCGATATCTCATGAGTCGACCGTATTTATCTGGTCGCACAACCAAGTGGGTTCTTGCGCTAAGCAAATTTGAACTCACGTTTATAGGACAGAAGTCTGTTAAGGGTCAAATCATAGCAGATCAATTAGTTGTTGCACCCTTAGAGTCTACCCATCCCCTCATCATTGAGTTTCTCGATGAATGCCTTAAATTAGAGGCAGACCATCCTAAACAATGGTCCCTATACTTTGACGGAGCCCGATGCATGAGTGGGGCTGGTGCGGGTATTATTTTAATATCTCCACAAAAACATCTTATACCTCTGTCCTTTAAATTAACATTTGCTTGCACCAATAACACTGCTGAATATGAAGCTCTTATCCTTGGATTACGAGCTGCTTTGGCCCTAAAAATTAAAAATTTATTAGTTTTCGGTGATTCTCAACTTGTCATAAATCAAATCAATGATGTTTATCAGACCAGAGATGATAAATTACGCCCATATAAAACATATGTTTTGCAATTATTATCTTTATTTGATCAAGTTACTTTGGAAGCTATTCCTCGAACTAGCAATCGTGCGGTCGACGCTATGGCTGCAACTGCATCTCTTTTACCCTTGGAGTTAGACGATGAATATGCTACCATCATTATTCGTCGACTCCAGGAACCCGCTTCAAGAAAATCATGCTTAGAACCTTTGGATGTGTTTCTCATCAACGAAACTACTCCTGAACCATGGTACACTGATATATTTAATTTTTTGTAGAAAGGAACCTTCCCTGAAGGTTGTCATAGTAACCAGTGCAGGTTATTACGTAGACGAGCAAGTCGCTTCGTGATTATTGGTAATACCTTGTATAGGAGATCTTTTGAAGGCATCTTACTAAGATGTTTGAATCTAGCAGAATCTAGATCAGCTTTGAATGAAGCCCACAATGGATCTTGTGGGGGACATTTTAGTGGTAGCGCCATTGCTAAAAAGCTCCTTAGGATAGGATATTTTTGGCCTACCATGGAGAATGATGCACATGATTATGTGCGTCATTGCGACAAGTGCCAGAAACATGCTGACCTTGTCCATGCGCCTGCACAAGAGCTGCAGGCTATTTCATCTCCTTGGCCCTTTTCAAAATGGGGCTTAGACATCATTGGAAAAATCAACCCTGTGTCATCCGATGGACACAAATTCATCATAACCGCCACTGAGTATTTCACGAAGTGGGTTGAAGCTATGCCATTAGCTTCTTGCACTGGAACTCAAGTTTCCAAATTTATTTTTAATCAAATTATTTGTCGGTTCGGAATTCCTGCAAATCTCATCTCAGATAATGGAACTTGTTTCAAAAATAAAGATGTCAAAAAATTATGTCAAAAATATAAAATTCAACATCGTTGGTCCACTCCCTATTATCCTCAGGGTAATGGCCAAGCGAAGCATCTAATAAAACATTAATCAAAATTCTCAAAATACTGGTCAATAAATCTGGTCGAGATTGGCACATCCAATTATATCCTGCTTTGTGGGCCTATCGAACTAGTGTTCGCACCCCCACTGGAACTTCACCTTTTGTTTTGGTTTATGGTGCTGAAGCCGTTTTTCCCTTTGAATTAGAAGTTCCTTCTTTGGCTCTACTACTTCAAGATACTGAAGTAGGGGATGAATATCATGCTGGCAGATTTAGTCAGCTGGAACTCTTAGATGAAAAGTGCATCAATGCTTTGGAGCATCTTCGTGCCTACCAAAACAAGCTTAAGAGAGCATATCTCAAGAAAGTTCATCATCGATCCTTTGAGACCGACGACCTTGTTTTAAAAGAAAATCAAAAAAATACTAATGCAACTAAAGACCTTAAAGGTAAATTTGAGCCCAACTGGCTTGGACCATATGTCATCACTGCTAAATTTGGATCGGGAGCATACAAATTATCTACCTTAGATGGTAAAGAACTTAAAGAACCTATGAACATTATGCATCTCAAACGCTACTATGCATAAAATTTGGTCATTTCATCATTGTATATATTTGTTTTGCATATTATTTCCTTTTAGTCACTTATATAAAAGGTTTCAAAAACAATCACATTGTATTTCTTTCAATTCATAACTTAAAATCAAAATACAAAAACATCAAAATCATCAAAATCTTCAAAAACATATTTTATTTTCATACCTGTCAATTCTTGAAGTGTTGCCATTATATTTTCAATTATTGTGGATAAATTAGCATTTATTTGGAATCCCGCACTTTCACACTCACATGAATAAATATCTTGATTTTATTTGGTATGATTATTAATCTCTCTTATATCAAAGTCCACATTGGCATTAAATAAAGTTTTGAGCATAGAGAACTGATCTTGTTATTTACTTGAACCAAGTATATCTTTTCACATTAAAATGATTTCATTGCGAATTCGATATGATGCTACATAGTAAAAGTGGTTTCCTGAGCGAAAAGTTTCCCCTGCTATCCTATCATGCACATGGTCTAGAATCTTTGAGAATTGACAAAAGGACAAGCTCACCCCTACCCAGAATAAAAATCCCTTGCTCTACAACCAATCCGAGCAAGTATCCCTAGCATAGGAAGAAAAAGAAAAGTCAAAGAAAATGAGAACAAAGAAAAATATTATTTTGTACCATCGCAGCAATATTTCAGCATTATCTCAATTCCAAGCAAAAATACAAAAACAATACAAAAAAAAAGAAGAGAAAGAAAAGCAAAAGTGAAAAGAAAAAGCAAAAAGCAATAAAATCCCTTTCCCTACCCCTTGAAAAGAAAAGAAGGGTGAATGAGCTTGAATCCCTGGAATTCTCAATTATTCAAAAACTGTGAGGTAAGCCCCATAACAGGTGGTTTGTGCCCAACCCGCTTGGCCTTGGGTAATTCCTAGCGTGGTGATATGTCTGTCACATTAGCGACCTTCTTTTGTATAGACCTATGTCAGCTTATGGATTAGCTAGCTCTTGATAACCCGACTTACATAGTAGTCTGGTACGGTTACATGCATATAAATCATAGTTAAGGAACACTCATTTGGTTAAGGCAAATTACTTGTATCAAATTATCTTGCTCAAAATTGGTGAATGAACAATACAATCGCACACACATTTGTATTTGAGAGATTTTGTATCATTATGATAAATCAAGATCGGTAATGAACTCACATTTGCACATGAGGATCCCTTATAAATCTACATTTGTCTTTGAGATAATTTAAAATATTTCTGTAATTCTTTTCGGAATAGTTTTATCCTCTTATTTCAGAATTTTTGTTTTGTATAAAAGCAATTATATACATTGTTTCACAAAATCACAAAATGATTTCAAACAACATGTTCATATTATTATTTTTCTGTTTATCAAAAGTCAAAAATTAATCTTGCAATAAAACTAAAATATCCATTTTCTTCTTTGGATTTCATGATGATGGTATAAGTCTATACCTATAAGTCTATGCCTAGCGCAAACCATTGTTCTAATTTTATTTTCCCATTCATTTTAATAAAAACCCATATGGCTTACATCATTATGTTACATAACTAAGCTTTAAAATGAACGCACACTTATTCTATTTCAGGTCATTATGTCAACATTCAATTTTGCAATGATGGTATAGTTCCTAGGAACTTATGCAAAAAAATTTATCACACTTAGGAATTTATGCCTAGCAAAAATCATATTTCTTTTATATGTCATGCATAATATTTTTATGAAAATCTGAAAACAAATCATCACCATCATCATTTTTATCATCACAACACAAAGTCTTAAGACAGTCTCTTAAGCACTCTTTTACTTTTAACAATATTTCTATCCTGGGATTAGCTTGACGACCTAGTGAGCGGCGACTCCATGAAATGGTCTATAACAACGACAATGTCCTTTGAAATTATTGTTAGAAGTCCCTTTTATTTTTTCAAATTACACCAAAACAACCAATTTATTTACATCAGATTATTTCATTTACAATTTTATGCCATGATATCAAAATATAATATTTCAAAATGACATAATTACATGAATATTCAATCACAAATTAAAGCATCATACAACATATACACAAGTCATATCATCAGAAACAAGACCATATATATATATATATATTTCAAATTATGTACATCATATCAAAATTGGATTGGTATGCCACAATCTATACCCTGGCATACTCAATCCTCTCAAAAATCTATACAATCTCTGTGCAGTCTATAGCCAGCTAGTCTCGAGAAGCCCTCGAGCTCTCAACCTCATCTCCTCCCCCGCCCTGACATGGAGGAGGTGGTCCCATAGTAGTCTGTGCTGTGTCTCGGGTCCTCGTTGTCGATCGTGAGGATGTCCTCATCGATCCCATCCGGATTGGTTTCGTAATGTTGGCTGGCAGCGGTACCCTCTGACCCTCTGGAGCCAGCTGAAAGTATACCCCCTGGTAGAATGTGGTCTGCATCATAGACCGCACTAGCTCATCCCTGCTCGCCCCTCCGCTCCGTGCCCTGAGCCGTGTAGTCTCATCCTGTAGTGTCTGTACCTGAGCCCTGAGCTGAGTAGCCTCATCCTGTAGTGACTGCACCTGAGCTCGAAGGTGGGCAACCTCAGCTCGAAGAGCCACCATCTCACTGCTCTCCCCTACATCGACACCCTTGCCCTTATCAGGTGATGGTGGTCTCTCCCCCTGCTATGAAGGGAGTCTCTCCTCCCTCCGCCCTGTCTCCCATGGCCTCTATGGAGCCTGACCCATCCGTTGGCATCTCTCCTATGGGGACCATCACTGCTCTCTCCCATCGTGACCCCATGCTGCCTCAATGGTAGCCTAGCATCGCCTCCCCATCCATCGCACAACCACGTGCATCGAACCCTATGCCCTCGTCATCCGAGGAGGGTGGATGCCTACGTACCAAGCATCGTAGCCATCTGCAACCCTCACATCATCACCATCCACTGGTTGGATGGGGGCATCATCCACATCCTGACTCTAGAATCATTGCATGTCTGGAGCCCCGCTCAATGTAGTACTATCCCGAATAGTCCGGGAGTACTCGTAGTCCCTGAGAGAAGGGATCCCCTACTGTAGACCGAACTATCATAGAATCTGGTCATAGCGGTGGAGCTCTACCTCTCCCCGCTCCATCCTCAGCCAACAGACTCACCTGATGCGAGCCAGCTCCTACCCATCCTCTGCCCACCCAGGGTGCTCTCGCCATGGCCTCCAGGTGATCTGGTCTAGGATGAGGTCATCTAGCAACCTCCGTGACATCGATAGATCTATCCACCATTGTGACCCTCTCTGTAGCCACCAATAGTAAACTCGGGGTCTCTCCCGGTCAACCCCTGTCAGTGGGAGCCCTACCGGCCTCCGCATCACGATGTGCTCCCAGCACCAAACCTGTAGCAACGATGTCAAGACTAGACATCGACCTCCCTTGTATACGACCCCATGCAGGATCCTATACAAGCGACATAGTACAAAGCTACCCCATGCAAATCTGTAGCCGTGGTCTCTCATGTCGCAGACCACATCTGACAGGAGCCAGGGTAATCTGCACCCACTCTGGTGGCACAACAGTAAGCCACCTACCACTCCTGCCAAAACCCGAGTCAACCTAGATGCCCCAGGCATCTGCCTCAGAGACTCAATGTTCACTCCGCCCTTCTCCAGGGTGAAGCTCGGGTCTCCAGTCAGTCTCATCATCGCCTGGCCCTGATTGGCCATAGGCGTCATGAGCCATCCCTGTATGGGGATCCTCATGATCCTCCATACGTCCTCTAGTGTGGGAGCCATCTCCCCTATCGATAACCGGAAGTAGGATGACCCCGGATACCATCTCTCTGCTAGGGCTGTCAGAAGCCCTATGTCCGTCGGTACTTGTGGCATCTCTACCACATGCCGTAGCCCGACCTGTGCTAGTTGGTCACGCTCTGCCTGGTCGAGAGCGGCCAAGTCATCTCTCAGCCCATCGTATTTCCATTCTCGGCTCTTTAGTAATCCCCTCTACAAAACAAACAATAAAACAATAAAATTCATTAATCAACCAATCATTAAAATAAAATTCAACACATTTTAACAAAGCAAAATTTCATAAAAGCGATGATATCGTCCACTATTGGATGATATCGTCCCAAATTGGGCAAATTCGTCCTTTGTAGGATGAATTCATATCCGATTTCACAACTTGGGGATCGCCCTTGTTGAACGGGATCGCCCCTAGTTCATCGATTTTGCCCTCCGACGAAATCGATGATCTAGGGATGATTTCGATGAAATCGGGACGATTTCATCCCGACGTCGTCGACGGCCTAAAAATGGCCATGATGCCCCAAACAATCAAAATTTAAAACAAAAAAATGCACAAAGTAAAATCAAACCTAATCTACTAGGATTAGATCCTTACCCGTAGCCCGCGTCGGACCTCTGTCGCTCTGTGCGCTGTCTCCACCATTGTTTCTCTCTGCAGAGCTCTGGAACAGTAAAAATGAATAGTAAAAAAAAAATGAATTAGGGTTTTCCCTATTTTTCTTAATTTTATTCAAAACCAACAACATTTTAATTTTTGCTTTTTTGCGTTTTTACCTCAAACGTTCGATTTGGGTAAAAACACGGAGGGGGCACCATAGTCAGCAGTCGTACGATTCGACCAAGAATCGTCGTCTAAAAAATTGAGTACATTTTTGCTTTCTCGTAAAACGGGAAAAACTCGTCTTTAACGCATTTTCTTCGAAAAATTCGCTAAAGAGGGGGCAAAATGTAGCACCCTAAAATTGGCGCAGTTAAACCCTTAGTAAAAGATAAAAGATAAAAATTTAAATTTTAAACCCCAAAACCGCTTGTTACCCGCTTCCCTTCTTTTTCGTGCCATTTTTAGGATTTGTTTTGACCGTTGGACGATATCGTCGCATATCAGACGAAATCATCCCCGATCTGACGAATTCGTCTGGAACAGAGCGTCCAGACGATTTCGTCCTAAAACTAAATTTTCATAATTAGCTTCTGTTTCAACAGCCTCTCCAACTTGGGCAGAAGCGCGTCTGCGCAGTTGGAGATTCCCCCCGTTGGAGATCTCCCAGATTGGGATGATCTCCAACCTCCTAGCCTCCCCCTAATCCTATATAAACTAGGATTTTTCTAGTTTATCCCCCTGAACCCCTTAGCTGACGGATTTCCCTATAGATTTAGTTCCTTATTCACTAGAGCATCCTCGCACTCATGTCTGCATTCTGTATTTTGCATTTTCTTGCAGGAACTCTACTATTTTTCAGTCGAAGCTAGCTCGGATCGTCGCAAGCGATCCCGGACGATTTCGGACGATCTTGTCGAGGAGCACAGATGATCTCGTACGATTGGAGGCGATCCCGACTGTAGTCCAGATTGGGGGCAATCAGAGTCTAGAGTTTGCATTTCCTTAGCTTTTTTGCATTTTCCTATTGTATTTCTGCACTGTCTTAAATTATTATGTTTATGCATCTTGGAGTTCACCTCATTTAGCATAACCGCATGATAAAGTTAAAATCAATCATTAAATCTATTGCATTTTCTTATTTGTTATTGGAATCCATTATTTAGGCATGTTTGCTGTTATTTCTATCATTCTCCTTTGCTTCTACACTTGCATATTTGGTATTTTGCGTCTATTTTTGTGATTGCAGGTTTCTAACGAATTCATCAGATTTCAGATGATTTTGTCTGATCTTAGATGACCGACTATGATTTGAGATGATTCGATGTAATTTCAGACGATTACGTACGAGTCGAGACGATCTAAACTGCTACAAGACTCAGAATCTTCATCAAACATCCGAAATCAGGTATGTTATGATCTAGCTAGCATATTTTCTGTGTTTAGCATTCATTCCTATTTTTTGTATTCATCTAAACCAGCATTGGCATATAGAGTAGTTTAGATTCATTTTGGCCAAACCTAGGAATTGAATGATCGAGTATAAAAATGAACACATCAAACCCACTATCAACCTAGGCGTGGAAACTGCCACTCAAAAGTTTCCTGGTGAACCCACCATCCATCGAAAATTCACCTTTATACTCCTCCCCCGAGAGGCGGGACCTTCAAAGGGCCTCTCAGTCCGAGGTATTGTCCCATCCTTCTCGCATCCCCCTTTCGGGCGCGGATCCTATAGCCTGAGGGTAAGGATGCAAAAAATTTGGAGCGATACAGTAACCAACAATAATCTCCTCAAGCAATGGCAAAAACCTCCTCAATAATGACAATACTCTCAATGGTTTCCACTAAAGCAATTACAAACTCAGGCATCAATTTTATCCACAAAATTGATTTTCTAATCCATCCAATTAATCATAATAGCCAAGGCACATAATCAAGCAATTTATCTTCAAATTAAAACCCTAATTCATGTGCATGTCTTCTAACTCAAGGTAGTAACTAACTAGGTCTCAAATTCCTAGTTTAATCTCAAAATTTAAATCATGCACTAGGACATATAACAAATTCAACACTTTTCAACCTTATAACTCCCTAACACATACAACAAACACCTATGCTTTTATTTTTAATTCCACACCTTATAACTCCACATACATAAATGACAAGTATTTAACTTTATACCTTATAACTCCCTAAGCACATACACCAATTATATATCTGTATAGAGTTTGATTTGCATCAAGAGATTCATCATCTTTGCTTAATTTCCACCCTCTAACCATTGGAGTGCTAACTGGCTTACTATCTTCCATTTTGAATTTCTTCAACATATCTTTTATATACTTTGTTTGTGAAAGAAGTATCCCTTCTTCTAATTGTGAAATTTGTAGTCCAATAAAAAAGTTTAATTCACCAAGCATAGATATTTCAAACTCATTAGTCATGTTTCTTGCAAATTCTTGACACATTCTGTAATTACTACCCCCAAAAATAATATCATCCACATAGACTTCCACAATCATCAAATAATTTCCCTTATTTTTAATATACAGATTGCTATCAACTGTTCCCTTTTTGAAACCTTGATCTCGAATATATTTATCTAGTCTTGAATACCATGCTCTAGGAGCTTGTTTTAAGCCATAAAGAGCCTTTTTCAATCTGCATACATAATCTGGCTTATCTGCTTGATTAAACCCATCTAGTTGTTCAATGTAAACTTCTTCTTCTAAGTGACCATTCAGAAATACTGATTTGACATCCATCCGATATACTTTGAAATTCCTGTAGTTGAAAGTGCCAAAAACATCTATATAGCTTCCAATATTGAAACTGGTGCAAAGGTCTCGTCAAAATAAATTCCTTCTACTTTTGCATATCCTTTACACACCAATCTTGCCTTGTTTCTAATGACTTGACCATCTTCATTCAGATTGTTCTTGTAGACCCATTTAGTACCAATTACGTTTTTCCTTTTGGTATTGGAACTAATTCCCAAGTCTTACTTTTTTCAATCTGATCTAGTTCTTCCTTCATTGCTTTAATCCAACATTCATCACTTTTTGCCTCTTTGAAATACTTTGGTTCTATCTTGGATAGTAGTGAAACATTTGCTTGCTCTTTTGATCCTATGATTCCTCTTCTTGTCCGTCTTACATCAGGGTTGCCAATGATCAAGTCCTCTGGATGATTTTTTTGAATATATCTTGATGAAGTTTTGGAAGGTATATTCTGCAAATCTTCTTCATTTGAATCTTCACCCATTTCTTCCTGACAACTTTCTTCTTCTTCAAGAATATCTTCCTGATATGGATCATTTATTCCTATTTTTTCATCAACTCTGACATTTATATTTTCCACCATGGTGTGTGTTCTTTTATTGTAGCATCTGTAGGCCTTACTCTTTATAGAGTATCCAAGAAAAATACCTTCATCGCATCTAGGATCAAACTTACCCAATGTACTCTTCAATGGATGACAACAATGATCCATAATTATCTCAACAATGTATGAAAAATACTCTCTCAAATGGATGATAACAATTCTCAACAATGAACTCAACCATGTATGACAAACACTCTCTCAAATGGATGATAACAATGCTCAACAATGAACCCTCAAGTATATGGCAAATGAGCTCTATAATGAAAACCTCTCCAAGAAATACAATGAGGACTTTAACCAACCAAGGATAATCTCCGCAAGTGATAGCAATAGGTTCTCAATAATATCTTCCTCATACAATGTCAATAAGCTCTCAAGAAACAAGCACAACTCCCTCAAGCAAAGAGCTCTCAAATAGCCAACAATGATCTCCTCAAATGAAAGATAAATGTATCCACAAGTGACTAGCAAATGATCTCCTCAATAGTCTCAAATAGTGACAGTGTACTCAACAAGTAACCAACAATAATCTCCTCAAGCAATGGCAAAAACCTCCTCAATAATGGCAATACTATCAATTGTTTCCACTAAAGAAATTATAAACTCAAGCATCAATTCTATCCACAAAATTGATTTTCTAATCCATCCAATTCTTCATAAAATAGCCAAGGCACATAATCAAGCAATTTGTCTTCAAATTCAAACCCTAATTCATGTGCATGTCTTCTAACTCAAGGTAGCAACTAACTAGGTCTCAAGTTCCTAGTTTAATCTCAAAATTTAAATCATGCACTAGGACATATAACAAATTCAACACTTTTCAACCTTATAACTCCCTAACACATACAACAAACACCTATGCTTTTATTTTTAATTCCACACCTTATAACTCCACATACAGAAATCACAAGTATTTAAATTTACACCTTATAACTCCCTAAGCACATACACCAATCATTTATTTTACTAAATACCTTATAACTCCCTAGTTATAATAGAAATGATTTTCAATGCACCACAAATTTGGCAATATCAAATATTACCATGCGCTAGAGATAAATACCTTTTTACAAAATATGTAGCCTCTGCAATCTTCGAAATCATAAATACCTTTGCCAAAATTAATGTGCCTTCACCATATTCGAAATCGTTAATGGATCGCTAAAAACAATGAGCCTTCACACCTTCGAAATGCTATGCCAAAAAAATACGCCTTCACACTTTCGTAGGAGTCAAACTTTGTTCCTCTCACCTAGAGCTGTGAAGCACTTACCACGTGGGCGTCAACCCACGTTGGGTCTTAATCCCAAACACCCGACTTTTCCTGTGCTCAAATCTGAAAACTCAAGTTGCCTTCCTTAGCAAAACACTTTGCCACTGGCGGGATTCGAATAGCAAACATGCCTTGTGTAAAGTTCATGCACTACCAACTACGCTATTAGCTCCTGCATGATGTCACTTTCCCATGCTGTCTTATTCACGTTACTCTCAAACGAATATTTTTTTTTATTTCTTCACTGCTCCCCTTTCGATTTCTCACTCAGCGCTTATATACGAACACCAACAAACAAAGGTTTTACCCTTTATTTATATGCACCTCCATGCCTTTGAATGACGTTGGCGAATTTATTAATCTTCCCAACCATTGCACATCGACGAATAATGAGCTTCAACTTTAGACCTTGGAATTATTAAATAAAAATTTAATAATTCACCTCTTAACTTTAAATTGGGATATCTCCTTCATACTTTTGAATTTTGCCATGAAACTTTTTGCATCTAGGTTTTATTTAAAAAACCTTTTCATCCATCATTATTTGGAGAAGTTTTAGCATAGTGGTTTTAATGAAAAACCCTTTCCAATGGTCTTAATGAAAACCCTTTCTATTGGTTTAAATAAAAAAAACCTTTTCGTCGGTTTTAATAAAAACCATTAATATAATATTTAAAAATTAAATATTATATGCCTCTTGTGCCACAAAACCCCGTATATATCCATGCTCTCCAAAATATCATAAATGATTATTTATGAAGTACTTTTGCCACCAATACTCAATGTGATCCATGTGACATCAATGACAACATAAAATAACTCAAATTGCCAACAATGAACGCTCTATAGTATGTGACAACCATTATTGATTAGAGGTAAAAAATTGAGCAATACAAACTCATACTTGCATCCATTCTATCCAACAATCATGTTCAAAAAGCTAAGGTTTTCATTGATCACATAGTGTCATATGATATACCGCTAGTGGTGTTAAGGCAATCATTACAATAATCTAAGGAGGACTAGAGCAAATTGGAGTCTGAAGTGCACAAGGAGATATAGCAATATGTGGTGGATCAAACTTAGGCTAGAGTTGTTTCTTTAAAGAAAAAGCCACTGGGAATGGGTTTGGTAGCAATATAAAAAATAATAGTAGTTGTGGTCTTGGTGGCATCGAGAATGGTGAAGTGAAGTTAGATTTTGTAGAACTTCTTCAAGATGTTGATGCTTTGGGCCTAGAAGATAAGGGAAAATGGTTTTTCTCTCAAGTGGTGTTGGGAAAGCCTAAGTCCACAAAGACTAAGTTTGATCTACTTTTGAAAAAGGGTAAGCTTTTTATTTTGAACGAATTGGTTAGTATGGCCATTGAACTAGTATGGCCATTGAACAAGGTTTCCATCACTTGGTAGGCAGATTTATGGGGGTTAGACCTGACCTGGATGTAGTCAAAAAATGGGCTTCTGCTAAGTGGAGGCCGAATGGTCATATGGAGATTGTTGCCCTCTTTAGGGGTTTTTTTTATGGTGAAGCTAAACTATTTTGTTGATTCAAAGAGAATTTTATGGGGGGATAGTTCTTTGGAAGGTGTGGCCTTTTCATGAGGAGATGAGGACTTGATTTCAATTTGAAGACCTAAATTTTTTTGCAGAACCTAGTTTAAATGAGATTACCAAATCTCCCCTATCACTAGTAGAATGAGGAGGTTTTTGCTGGTATTGCTAGGGAAATGGGTTATTTGATTGTTGTGGATCCGACAACCAAGCCCAAATATCACTTTGTTTATGCCAGGATATGTGTTAATGGGTAGCTAGGGGGAAATTTACTAGATTCAATTTGGTTGATTTCAAGATTGGGTGTTTAGAATCAACCTTTAGAATATGAGAATCCCCCTATTAAATGTGGGGTTTGTAAGAAATTAGGGCACTTGACTTGGGCATGCCCAAACTAGAAGCCTCCTTCCCAAGGTCATAAATTTTGACAACAAAATAAAATTGAAGAAGAGGGTTCCAAGAAGAAAGATATCTTAGAAATTGAAAACCATTAGAACGAAAAGCAAAAGACCTCATCCTTAGAGGGTTCCATAAAGGAAGAAGCTAAGATCCTTGAAAATAAAGTAATTAAAGTTGATACACAGAAGGATTTTTCCTTTGAGAATCAAGTTATGGTAGATAAGATGAAGGTATGTGATACTTTACCCTCCTCACAAATGAATATTGTTCTTTCTCCAAATTCCTTTGATGTGCTTCAAGAGATTACTTTTGGAGATGAAGGTAATGGCCTATTTAACAAGAGGATGATGGAAATATTCAGTTAGAAAATGAGAAAGATGAAGATGAGCAAAACCAAATAGTTTTGAAAAAGTGGATAGATCAAATAAAA
The DNA here is from genome assembly GCA_028583015.1 of Wollemia nobilis. Taxonomy (NCBI): domain Eukaryota; kingdom Viridiplantae; phylum Streptophyta; class Pinopsida; order Araucariales; family Araucariaceae; genus Wollemia; species Wollemia nobilis. The sequence continues at coordinate 6,737,389 of JAQPPZ010017069.1, read as the reverse complement.
AAGAACCTAGGAAATTTAACTGATCCGAAAAAAGTTGCCCAAACTCTAAAAACCAGACATCAAAAGAAGTTAGGAATTGATGTGGGTACTGTTAAATCTCAGGGAAGACATTCCAATAAAAAAATCAAAGAAAAAGAGACATAGACATATATTACCAATGGAATCCAAACAATAATAGCCTTAGATAGGGAAAATAAAAAGGCGCACAAGGGAGAAGGAAAAAGATGAAAATGTAGGCCATGTTGAGTCTGAGAACATAGATCTGCCTATCCTCTGTGGTGTTATGGGATTTTAATCTAGTTGTTTATGGGTGTTTTTTTCTTTTGGATTTCTATTCGATTTGGTTCTTGGAAACCATTTCACTTTGTGGTCTGTTGTACTTTTAAATGTTTTAGTTTTATAAGTTATCTTGTTTATAATATCTCCATTTTAAAATTGTTAATAAATTTGTAAATGTTTTCTTATAAAAAATTTAAAATCCCTTTCAAATTCCTTCTTCCATTTAAAAAATTAAAAATTAAAATAATAATGCTTTTAAAGAAAAAGTATATAATTTGTGGTTTTGGTATTAGGAAATTGAATAGTGTAAAGAGCCACATGAACAACAATGTTATTTGAAGAAATGTTGGCAATTCGCGTGAAAGATTAAGCGTGAATGGACAACAGAATTGCGTGCAGGCCAGTTGTTAGTTGAATGGTTAAATCACCTTTTGTAAGGACTTAGGTTCAACACATGTAATTTGCTTTCCCTAGCAAAAGATTCGAAATGAAAAGGTTATCGTTTAGATTCAGAAAATACGTCTTATTTGGAACGTGGTGTAATGCTTTTGATTTGTGTTTTTTAAGTTATTATTATTATTTTTTATTAAGGTAAAAGGGTTTCAAAAAATATTTTTGAGTTATTACCGGAAAGGTTATTATTGCTTTTTTTAAAGTGAAAATGCTACTAACGCGTGCTTTTGTGTTAAGCTAGTTTTTTTTTTCCTTTTTCTTTTCCCTCCTAATCATAATTATGATCTCATCAGTTCGTGGGTCTAGGTGGATTGGTAAGTTGAGACGCTTATTGAGAGGAGACCTAAGTTCCAATCCCATGGGCTTGCTCATGCATAGACAGTAGCCCAGATCTGATTCCTCTGAGTGGTGCGTTAGATTGATGACGACGGTGCAACCCCTGTGCGTTCGATGGGTTACCATGTACCGAGACGATGGAAGTCCTGGGAGCCTTCGTAAATAGTTTGAACCCTACTGATTCTAACCATTGCTTCTATATATTAAAAAAATAATTATGATCTCATCAAGAATCAAAGTTTGGTTTGCGTGTTCATAGAAACAATTAAATTATATATTTTTGTTGAATTTAAAATTTTGATTATTTTAAATTATAAAAAAATATATTAATTATTTAAAAATTATGTATAGTCTGATTATTTTAAATAATAAAAAATAAATTAATTACTTAAAATTATGTATATTAATTTTTTTAATATTTTATAATAATATTATTTTTTTACTTATTAAAACCAACCATAATTTATAAATTTGTATTTATAAATGATCTAATAAATATAAAATATCATGCTGTCGGTCTTTATATTGATGTTAAATTTATTTATTTTCAATATTTTATATAATAAAGATAATTTGATATATAAGTTTTTTTGTTTTTACACAAACTTACTCCTATACACTTATGTATATTACAAGTTATAGTGGTTTGAACTTAGATCTCCTAAAAGAAAATTGAAAGCTCTAACTATTAAGAAGTCCAAACCCTTATTAACATCCAGTTTGGGCATGTTCCTGGGAGGATGACCTCCTCGCTTTCTAACTGATTGATGTGATGATGCAAATCTAGTGACATACTCCATGATTGGAATTTTGTTCCAGAGTAATACTTATCTATCTATATACTTAATACAATCTAGATGAATTATTAAAAACTTAAATATTTTAAATTAAAAAGTATAAAAAATAACATATTTAAGTCTCATAAATAAATAACTCATTATGATTGAGAGGAAACTCTTCAACTTGTTAGGAATGGAGCCTAATTATGAGGAGGCTAAACAGAGAAATTTTCTGGATTTACTGCAGGACGGGCAGGGAAAGTTTCCAGATTTACGATCTGTTAGTCTACCGAGAGAAAGTTTCCGGATTTACAACGGGACGACCAGGGAAAGTTTTTTTGTTTTTATCCCAAAATTAGATGTTGGGAACTCAATGTTAATCTTGGAATGTATTAAGAAAAGCAGTTTGTTTTTCTGTTTTTTTCTTATATATAGTTGTGAGGAAAAACAAAGAAGATAAGAAAAAATTCACTGTGTTGATTCCTTGGAAATATAGAGAGGAAATTACAGCAGATGTTTGTTGTAGGTTGTAACCCTCTATTGCTTGGATTGAGAAAGGAAGGACTGAAAATTCTCGGTGGATGTAACCCACATTGGGTGAACCACGTTAAAATCGTTGTCTCTTCTTCTGTGTGTGTTTGTCTTATTTTTTTTAATTCTGTTGTTAAAGTTTGAAACACTATAATTGCTTTTCTATATAAATATATTTTATATAGTGATTTACTCTAACAAGTGGTATCAGAGCGGTTGTTTTGTTGGGTGCACTTGATAGAAGGAGAATTTTTGGATCAAGTGGGAGCAATGGCGGAAGAAGGGAGGTTTAGAGTTCAAAAATTCAATGGCCGAACTTTCAATTCTGGAAGATGCGGATGGAGGATTACTTGTACCAGAAGGATCTTTACTTACCTCTTGAGGGGAAAACAGAGAGACCTTCATCTATGTCTGATGAGGAGTGGAGTCTCCTTGATAGAAAGGCATTGGGTATTGTGAGGCTGTGCTTGGGAGCCACCGTAGCCTTCAACATCTCTGATGAAAAGACTACCAAGGGAGTCATGGATAAGTTGGCCAAGATGTATGAGAAACCATTGGCATCAAATAAGGTATTCTTAATGAAAAGGTTATTTAACATGAAAATGAGTGAAGGAGGATCTTTGCATGATCATTTAAATGAATTTAATACTTGTCACTAATCAATTGCATTCAGTAGGATTGGATTTTGATGATGAGCTTAGGGCCTTATTAATCTTATGCTCTCTTTCGAAAAGTTGGAACAGTTTGGTAATGGCGGTAAGTAACTATGCTTCGAGTTCAAATAAATTAGAATTTGATGATGTGGTTGGTGTGATACTCAGTGAGGACATGAGAAGAAAAACCACGGGAGAATCATCTAGCACCGCCTTAACTGTTGAGAATAGAGGAAGAGGAAGAGAAAGAGGCAAGAGTTCACATCGTGGCAAATCCAAAGGCGAGATCCAAATCACGTGGAAAAGGAAAGCTACGGTGTTGGCATCTGTGGCAAAAAGGGTCATCTCAAGAAGATTTGTTGGCAAAGAAAGGGTGATGGAAATGAAGGTAATGATAATAATGGTAACACTTCAGAAGCCAATATTATTGGACAAATTCTACAAGATGCTTTAATCTTATCTCTTGATAGAAATAGTGATTATTGGGTAATTGATAGTGGTGCTTCATTCCATGCTACCTCACATAAGGAATACTTCATAGATTATGTTTTGGAGATTATGGACAGGTTCTGTTGGGAAATGACCAACCATGTAAAATCGTGGGTATTGGAAAGATTTTGATTAAATCCCCAAATGGATGTCAATGGGCTCTTAAAGAGGTGAGACACATACCAGATTTAAAGAGAAATCTTATATCGGCAAGTAAGCTTGATGGTGAAGGATACACGGTTGCATTCGGAGAAAATGCTTGGAAAGTTACTAAAGGTTCATTGATAGTAGCTAGAGGTAAATTGGTAGGTACTCTTTATTTACTTACTGATTTTTCTCCTTGCTCCATGAATTTAGTTTCTACTAGGTGAGAGTGCATCTTTGTGGCACCAAAGACTTGGCCATATGAGTGGAAAAGGTATGGAAATTTTACATTCAAGAAAGTTATTGCCTAAGTTAAAAGAGATTGATTTGGAATTCTGTGAGGATTGTGTTTATGGTAAAGCAAAGAGAGTTAGATTTCTCAAGGATGGTAAGGAAAGGAAGAAAGAGAAATTGGAGCTTGTGCAGTCAGATGTTTGGGGCCCGGCTCAGGTAACTTCTCTTGGAGGTTCCTCTTACTATGTACTTTTTATTGATGATGCAACAAGGAAAACATGGATATATTGCATTAAGAATAAAAGTGATGTTTTTAATACCTTCAAGAATTGGAAAGCATTAGTTGAAAATGAAACTGGAAAAAGGTTAAAGTGTCTAAAGTCGGATAATGGTGGAGAATATTGCGGTAGAGAATTTGATGTGTTTTGTTCTAAAAATGGAATTAGAAGAATCAAGGTAGTTCCAAGAACACCTCAAGAAAATGGGGTTGCAGAAAGAATGAATAGAACCATCATGGAGCGTGCTAGGAGAATGAGAATACATGCGGGCTTACCATTATTTTTATGGGCTCATGTTGTTGATACTTCGAGTATATCGATTAATAGAGGACCGTCTAGTGCCTTGGATGGAGGAATTCCGGAAGAGCTTTGGACAGGTAAACCAGTAAATTATTCTTTCCTTAAGGTATTTGGATGTGAGGCTTTTATGCATATAGACAAAGAGAACAGAAATAAGTTAGATGCTAAGGCCCAAAAGTGCTATTTTATTGGTTACGGTATTGATGGCTTGGGTTACAGATTATGGGATTGTGATAACCGAAAAGTCATTAGAAGTAGGGATGTCATATTTAATGAAAAAAACTTGTATAAAGATCGGTTGCAGGGAAAGAAACAGAAAGAGGAAATTGCTGAATACATAGACCTTGATGGACACATAGAAAAGGTAACTCCAAAAGTGGTAGAAGATCAAAATGTACGAGTAGCAACAACAAGCACCTCAATCTCCAGAAAGTGTTGTTAGACGATCTACCGGGATAAGTAAAATTCCTCAACGTTTCTCTGATTATGTTTTGTATGCTGATCTTTGGTGAGCGAGAATGTTTTCGGGAAGCATTACGAGATGGATACCGGGAATAAGTGAGAGCTTACAATGAATGAAGAAATGGACTCTTTATTCCACAACCAAACTTGGGATTTGGTTGAGCTACCCAAAGGTAAAAGAGCTTTGACCAATAAATGGATGGACGAGATTAAAGAGGAGAATGAAGGGCATAAGAGATACAAAGCAAGACTAGTGGTCAAGGGATTCACTCAGAAAAAAGGTATTGATTTTTACGAGATTTTTTCTCCGGTTGTAAAAATGACCTCTATTAGAGCTATTTTGAGTCTTGTAGCTATAGAAAATTTGTTTTCGGAGCAATTGGATGTGAAGACAACATTTCTTCATGGTGATTTGGAGGAGGAAATTTATATGCACCAACCGAGAAGGCTTTCGGGTGAAAGGTAAAGAGGATTGGGTATGTAAGCTGAAAAAGAGCTTGTATGGGTTAAAACAAGCTCCTAGACGAGTGGTATTTAAAATTTGATAAGTTCATGGCTAATCAAAGGTTTGAAAGATGTCAAAGTGATCATTGTGTATATTTTAAGCAAAGCTGGAAATGGTAACTATGTTATTTTGCTATTGTATGTGGATGACATGTTAGTTGCGGGAACAAATATGCAAGATATAAACATGCTCAAGAAGAAGTTGGCTAAATCCTTTGCCATGAAGGATTTGGGAGAAGCCAAACAAATCCTTGGTATGAGGATAACAAGAGACAAGGAGAGTCACACTCTGAAATTATCACAAGCAAAATACATTGAAAAAGTGCTTAAGAGATTCAACATGAACAATGCAAAGTCTGTTGCTACTCCATTGGCAAAGCATTTCAAACTCACCAAAGATTTGTGTCCCAAGACACAAAAGGAACAAGAGCATATGGCTAAGGTTCCCTATGCATCGGCGGTTGGAAGCTTGATGTATGCAATGGTTTGTACAAGACCAGACATTGCCCATGTGGTGGGAGTAGTGAGTAGATTTATGAGTAATCCGGGAAAAGGACATTGGCAAGCGGTAAAATGGATACTCGGGTACTTGAGAGGAACTTCAAATTATTCTTTGAATTTTGGAGGCTCTAATATATGCTTGAAAGGTTTTGTAGATTACTGATATGGCGGGTGATCTTGATGGTGGAAGGAGCACTAGCTACATCTTTACTATAGGAGGAGGAGCGGTTAGTTGGATTTCTAAACTCCAACACGTAGTTGCCCTTTCAACCACTGAAGCTGAATATGTTGCTGCTACAGAAGCAAGCAAAGAGATGGTTTGGTTGCAAAGACTAATGGAAGAGCTGGGGAAGAAGCAAGAGGATAATAGGTTGTGGAGTGATAGCCGAGTGCTATACACCTTGCGAAGAATTCGGCATTCCATTCAAAAACTAAACACATCAAACTCAGGTATCATTTCATTAGATCAGTAGTGGAAGATGGATCTTTGAAATTAGGGAAGGTTCACACATCACAAAATCCTGTTGACATGCTTACAAAAGTGGTGTCAAGAGAAAAGTTGAGCTTTTGCTCAACTTCGATTAGCCTTAAGGAATAAGAGGCCATGATGAGAATTTTCGAGTCCTTGGTTGCGGTATGGTGCAATGGAATTAGTCTCCAAGTGGGAGATTGTTAGGAATGGAGCCTAATTATGAGGAGGCTAAACGAGAGAAAGTTTTGGATTTCTTGCGGGACGGGCGGGGAAAGTTTCAGTTTACGGTCCGTTAGTCTACCGAGAGAAAGTTTTCGGATTTACAACGGGACAACGGGGAAAGTTTTTTTGTTTTTATCCCAAAATTAGATGTTGGGAACTCAATGTTAATCTTGGAATGTATTAAGAAAAGCGGTTTGTTTTTTGTTTTTTCTTATATATAGTTGTGAGGAAAAACAAAGATAGATAAGAAAAAATTATGTGTTGATTCCTTGGAAATATAGAGAGGAAATTACAGAGATGTTTGTTGTAGGTTGTAACCCTCTATTGCTTGGATTGAGAAAGGAAGGACTAAAAATTCTTGGTGGATGTAACCCACATTGGGTGAACCACGTTAAAATCGTTGTCTCTTCTTCTGTGTGTGTTTGTCTTATTTTGTTAATTCTGTTGTTAAAGTTTGAAACACTATAATTGCTTTTCTATATAAATATATTTTATATAGTGATTTACTCTAACAAGTGGTATCAGAGCGGTTGTTTTGTTGGGTGCACTTGACAGAAGGAGAATTTTTGGATCAAGTGGGAGCAATGGCGGAAGAAGGGAGGTTTAGAGTTCAAAAATTCAATGGCCAGAATTTTCAATTTTGGAAGATGCAAATGGAGGATTACTTGTACCAGAAGGATCTTTACTTATCTCTTGAGGGGAAAAAAGAGAGACCTTCATCTATGTCTGATGAGGAGTGGAGTCTCCTTGATAGAAAGGCATTGGGTACTGTGAGGCTGTGCTTGGGAGCCACCGTAGCCTTCAACATCTCTGATGAAAAGACTACCAAGGGAGTCATGGATAAGTTGGCCAAGATGTATGAGAAACCATCAGCATCAAATAAGGTATTCTTAATGAAAAGGTTATTTAACATGAAAATGAGTGAAGGAGGATCTGTGCATGATCATTTAAATGAATTTAATACTGTCACTAATCAATTGCATTCAGTAGGATTGGATTTTGATGATGAGCTTAGGGCCTTATTAATCTTATGCTCTCTTTCGAAAAGTTGGAACAGTTTGGTAATGGCGGTAAGTAACTCTGCTTCGAGTTCAAATAAATTAGAATTTGATGATGTGGTTGGTGTGATACTCAGTGAGGACATGAGAAGAAAAACCACAGGAGAATCATCTAGCACCGCCTTAACTGTTGAGAATAGAGGAAGAGGAAGAGAAAGAGGCAAGAGTTCACATCGTGGCAAATCCAAAGGCGAGATCCAAATCACGTGGAAAAGGAAAGCTACGGTGTTGGCCTTGTGGCAAAAAGGGTCATCTCAAGAAGAATTGTTGGCAAAGAAAGGGTGATGGAAATGAAGGTAATGATAATAATGGTAACACTTGAAGCCAATATTCTTGGACAAATTCTACAAGATGCTTTAATCTTATCTCTTGATAGAAATAGTGATTATTGGGTAATTGATAGTGGTGCTTCATTCCATGCTACCTCACATAAGGAATACTTCATAGATTATGTTTCGGAGATTATGGACGAGGTTCTATTGGGAAATGACCAACCATGTAAAATCATGGGTATTGGAAAGATTTTGATTAAATCCCCAAATGGATGTCAATGGGCTCTTAAAGAGGTGAGACACATACCAGATTTAAAGAGAAATCTTATATCGGCAAGTAAGCTTGATGGTGAAGGATACACGGTTGCATTCGGAGAAAATGCTTGGAAAGTTACTAAAGGTTCATTGATAGTAGCTAGAGGTAAATTGGTGGGTACTCTTTATTTACTTACTGATTTTTCTCCTTGCTCCATGAATTTAGTTTCTAGAGGTGAGAGTGCATCTTTGTGGCACCAAAGACTTGGCCATATGAGTGGAAAAGGTATGGAAATTTTACATTCAAGAAAGTTATTGCCTAAGTTAAAAGAGATTGATTTGGAATTCTGTGAGGATTGTGTTTATGGTAAAGCAAAGAGAGTTAGATTTCTCAAGGATGGCAAGGAAAGGAAGAAAGAGAAATTGGAGCTTGTGCACTCAGATGTTTGGGGCCCAGCTCAGGTAACTTCTCTTGGAGGTTCCTCTTACTATGTACTTTTTATTGATGATGCAACAAGGAAAACATGGATATATTGCATTAAGAATAAAAGTGATGTTTTTAATACCTTTAAGAATTGGAAAGCATTAGTTGAAAATGAAACTGGAAAAAGGTTAAAGTGTCTAAAGTCGGATAATGGTGGAGAATATTGCGGTAGAGAATTTGATGTGTTTTGTTCTAAAAATGGAATTAGAAGAATCAAGGTAGTTCCAAGAACACCTCAAGAAAATGGGGTTGCAGAAAGAATGAATAGAACCATCATGGAGCGTGCTAGGAGAATGAGAATACATGCGGGCTTACCATTATTTTTATGGGCTCATGTTGTTGATACTTGAGTATATCGATTAATAGAGGACCGTCTAGTGCCTTGGATGGAGGAATTCCGGAAGAGCTTTGGACAGGTAAACCAGTAAATTATTCTTTCCTTAAGGTATTTGGATGTGAGGCTTTTATGCATATAGACAAAGAGAACAGAAATAAGTTAGATGCTAAGGCCCAAAAGTGCTATTTTATTGGTTACGGTATTGATGGCTTGGGTTACAGATTATGGGATTGTGATAACCGAAAAGTCATTAGAAGTAGGGATGTCATATTTAATGAAAAAAACTTGTATAAAGATCGGTTGCAGGGAAAGAAACAGAAAGAGGAAATTGCTGAATACATAGACCTTGATGGACACATAGAAAAGGTAACTCCAAAAGTGGTAGAAGATCAAAATGTACAGCAGCAACAACAAGCACCTCAATCTCCAGAAAGTGTTGTTAGACGATCTACCAGGATAAGTAAAATTCCTCAACGTTTCTCCGATTATGTTTTGTATCCTGATCTTTGGTGAGCGAGAATGTTTTCGGGAAGCATTACGGATGGATACCGGGAATAAGTGGGAGCTTGCAATGAATGAAGAAATGGACTCTTTATTCCACAACCAAACTTGGGATTTGGTTGAGCTACCCAAAGGTAAAAGATATTTGACCAATAAATGGGTGTACGGGATTAAAGAGGAGAATGAAGGGCATAAGAGATACAAAGCAAGACTAGTGGTCAAGGGATTCGCTCGAGAAAAAAGGTATTGATTTTGATGAGATTTTTCTCCGAGTTGTAAAAATGACCTCTATTAGAGCTATTTTGAGTCTTGTAGCTATAGAAAATTTGTTTTCGGAGCAATTGGATGTGAAGACAACATTTCTTCATGGTGATTTGGAGGAGGAAATTTATATGCACCAACCGAGAAGGCTTTCGGGTGAAAGGTAAAGAGGATTGGGTATGTAAAGCTGAAAAAGAGCTTGTATGGGTTAAAACAAGCTCCTAGACGAGTGGTATTTAAAATTTGATAAGTTCATGGCTAATCAAAGGTTTGAAAGATGTCAAAGTGATCATTGTGTATATTTTAAGCAAGCTGGAAATGGTAACTATGTTATTTTGCTATTGTATGTGGATGACATGTTAGTTGCTGGAACAAATATGCAAGATATAAACATGCTCAAGAAGAAGTTGGCTAAATCCTTTGCCATGAAGGATTTGGGAGAAGCCAAACAAATCCTTGGTATGAGGATAACAAGAGACAAGGAGAGTCACACTATGAAATTATCACAAGCAAAATACATTGAAAAAGTGCTTAAGAGATTCAACATGAACAATGCAAAGTCTGTTGCTACTCCATTGGCAAAGCATTTCAAACTCACCAAAGATTTGTGTCCCAAGACACAAAAGGAACAAGAGCATATGGCTAAGGTTCCCTATGCATCAGCGGTTGGAAGCTTGATGTATGCAATGGTTTGTACAAGACCAGACATTGCCCATGCAGTGGGAGTAGTGAGTAGATTTATGAGTAATCCGAGAAAAGGACATTGTCAAGCGGTAAAATGGATACTCGGGTACTTGAGAGGAACTTCAAATTATTCTTTGAATTTTGGAGGCTCTAATATATGCTTGAAAGGTTTTGTAGATTCTGATATGGCGGGTGATCTTGATGGTGGAAGGAGCACTCCCGGCTACATCTTTACTATAGGAGGAGGAGCGGTTAGTTGGATTTCTAAACTCCAACACGTAGTTGCCCTTTCAACCACTGAAGCTGAATATGTTGCTGCTACAGAAGCAAGCAAAGAGATGGTTTGGTTGCAAAGACTAATGGAAGAACTTGGGAAGAAGCAAGAGGATAATAGGTTGTGGAGTGATAGCCGAGTGCTATACACCTTGCGAAGAATTCGGCATTCCATTCAAAAACTAAACACATCAAACTCAGGTATCATTTCATTAGATCAGTAGTGGAAGATGGATCTTTGAAATTAGGGAAGGTTCACACATCACAAAATCCTGTTGACATGCTTACAAAAGTGGTGTCAAGAGAAAAGTTGAGCTTTTGCTCAACTTCAGTTAGCCTTAAGGAATAAGAGGCCATGATGAGAATTTTCGAGTCCTTGGTTGCGGTATGGTGCAATAAAATTAGTCTCCAAGTGGGAGATTGTTAGGAATGGAGCCTAATTATGAGGAGGCTAAACGGAGAAAGTTTCTAGATTTTTTGCGGGACAGGCAGGGAAAGTTTCCAGATTTACAGTCTGTTAGTCTACCAGAGAAAGTTTTCGGATTTACAACAGGACAACCGGGGAAAGTTTTTTTGTTTTTATCCCAAAATTAGATGTTGGGAACTCAATGTTAATCTTGGAATGTATTAAGAAAAGCAGTTTGTTTTTCTATTTTTTTCTTATATATAGTTGTGAGGAAAAACAGAGAAACTATGACAATGAAAATTATTGTGTTGATTCCTTGGAAATATAGAGAGGAAATTACAAGAGATGTTTGTTGTAGGTTGTAACCCTCTATTGCTTGGATTGAGAAAGGAAGGACTGAAAATTCTCGGTGGATGTAACCCACATTGGGTGAACCACGTTAAAATCGTTGTCTCTTCTTCTGTGTGTGTTTGTCTTATTTTTCTTTAATTCTGTTGTTAAAGTTTGAAACACTATAATTGCTTTTCTATATAAATATATTTTATATAGTGATTTACTCTAACACAACTCATAAAAAAATTTCACACTAACCAAATAAATTTTTTTTTAAATATAAAATAATTTAATATATTTAAAAATTTAAAATTATTTACTAAATAAAAACAAATAATTTTAAACAAATCTTCTCTCAAACAATAAAATTATTTAATCAAATAAATCAATTAAAGAAGGCTTAAATTTAGAAAAATCTTCTTGCTATCAATATTGAATTAAAACCAAGGGAAAAAATTATGCGTCTTCGGAACTTGTTGGTTATCTCCGTTTCTTCTTGAGCATAGTCTTTAGTGCAAGCGTTAGCTTCTCATAAGCTTTAAAATATATATATATATATATATATATATATATATATATATTGAAAAATAGATAATTCTTATACACATTTATCATGGGAATTGAACTTGGGTCACATCATCAATAATGCAAGTAGCATCCTTGTCGGTAGACCACACTCATAGTGAATCATTATGGTGCTATCATTATAATCCTTATTTTACCTTTATAAACACATCACGGAGTGAGGACCACACAATGTGGTTTGGGGTCAGTATCGCCTTCATCAAGCTAGCGCACACTCAATGGACTCAATCAAACTACTCCTTTTGTCTTGAATGGACATGTTCCTAAGGTTTGAACCTAGGTCACTTGAGGTTAGTATGACAATCATTAAACTAGCGCACACTCAACGAACTCAGTCAAACTACTACCTTTGTCCCCCGATTGAGCATGTCCCTGAAGTTTTAACCTAGGTCTCTTATTTATTTTCAGTGGCATATTTCTATGTTGGAATTCTGTTCCACTTTAATACCTCTTCTACTACTTCTTGATAAGTTTTAACCTAGGTCTCTTATTTATTTTCAGTGACATATTTCTATGTTGGAATTTTGTTCCACTTTAATACCTCTTCTACTACTTCTTGGTAAGTGCTCAAAGTCTTACCAATCCACCTACCTGGTGGCCCACATAAAATTTGAAAGTATAAATAGCATTTTAATATTATTTTTTAATGAGTTTATACAGGAGTGGGGTTTAAACCTTGAACTTCTCAGATAGGTCAAAACCCTTACATACACAAATTTTTAGAGTATCCCTATTTTCAAAAGATACCAAAAGTCTTAAAAGTGAAAAAAACTACTCACGAAGTTTACACGATGTTTACTTGTTTACATAAAAGTTAAATAAATAAATAAAAAACACTAGCATCTATATTACGAAACTTAAATAATAGGAGTAGTAACTTCCAATAACTTGCTTATAATCTGATCTTAATATTAAACTGAACTATGATTGAATATGAAATGATCAACACAATCGATCGATGACGTTGCTCCACAGATTGCGAGAGAAGGGACCTCAATTTATATTAACCATTTACGTTGGCTCCGGGAAACACTCTGGTCCTGCATCCTGTCATATCCGTCGACTTCAAAGCATTAAATATTCAATCGTCATTATCTACCGTCAATGTGGTCGCATCCAGATAAAGGAGATACTTCCTACACATGAGAAATCGGGATCGACGCCGTCTTCTGCGGTGCTCTTAAATCTCTGATTCAGTCAAAATAATAATAATTAAATCAACACTTGTTTAGTTATGTTAGGGGTTGGTGTTAATTTTGACGATACCAGTAGTCTTGTTTGTTGAACTGTGATCTTTCAACTAATTGTTGGTGGCCAGACTTGCTTTGTTTTTTTCATAGGAGTTGCACTTTCGTTATTGACCCCCACAAGTTGTTTTCAGTAAAATCAATAGTTGCTGTGCTTCTTTCCTCGAAGTTGCACTTTCATCACTGACTTCCCACAAGTTGTTCTCAATTGAAAAAGAATGAGATTTTCCTCATATGGACCAGAACTTCGCACCACCTGTTTTTTCGTACACAAAATAATAGCTTTATCACGTCTAACAATTGCAGGTCGACCTCAAATCCCCTTTATAAAAAGGTGGCCTGTGCAACGCCTTCTTCCTGTCGTAGACCTGCAGTGCATGCCCTCTTCTAAGCCTCTCCGACCAGCGTCCAGAGTCGACATCGAGGACCTTTCCTCGACCAAATGTCGAATCCTGAGAAATTGGAGGCCATGGCCAAGCCAAACCGAATTCAGACGATGAAGAGATGCGTGGTCTATTTCGCTGTTGCTCTGCTCTGTTCTGCTCTGTTTCCTCTCACAACAGTTTTCAACTGTTTAGGTTCTGTAATTATGTGGTCATGGCATTCCAATTCGAGGCTTCTCCTCTTGCTGTTGAACATCGCGATTGTTACTCTTGCCACGAAGTCGATATTACTGACTGCTCTTCCCAGCGACGCTCGAGACGATCTGCATGATTTTTACAATGAATTGGTGAAGAAGAACAGAACCAGATCGTCCACTCCGCAGAGGTTTTTGATCGAGGTTGAAGATGAACCTACTCCTGAAGAGACTAAGCGTATCATTTACATCAATGCTATCAGTCGACCCGAATCCGAAATGGCAAATTTCTGTCGTCCGAGGGAGGGCTTTAATTATGAAGAGAATATTCCGGCGGGCCAACTTATGTTGCCGGCTGCGTCGGACAGTTTGGCCATCGTGGAGGCGAGTCCTCCCATGGAAGAAGAGAACGAGAGCATACCCGTGATGAGCGACGAAGAACTGAAGAGGAGGTCAGAGGAATTAATTGCTCGGATAAGAAGTCAAATACATAGAGGCATGTAAGCATTTACATAGTTTTTTGTACAGGTTCATTCTGGTGTCTATATAGGGCGCAGCAGCCAAGACTTATGATATATGTTCTCTCTTTTCTTCTTAAAAGAAAGTTATCCGCTGTCTTTTCTTCAGTGTAACACATGAAGATAGCTTTTTTAATATGCAATTCTACCTGGTTTGCGTTATTTTATTCTATCTTATACTTATTCCAATAAAACAAGAACATGAGGATATATGGCAGGGTTGTATCTTTAAGCCATGGCTTGTTGCAGATCGCTTTATGTTTTCCTGCACATATTTTTTTTTATTAAGGTAAAGTCTTCAAATTTCAGTGCACTCTTAACCCCCAAAAAATAAAATAAATAAAAAATAAAATAAAATAAATTCAGTGCACAATATTTTACAACTTTAAGTTCACCGGAGAAACTCTCGGGCGGAAAACTGCAGTCCTTGCATGTGCCGATTATTAAAGTGGTAACGTTTGTTACGGTTATTCAAGTCTTTTCAAACAACTAATCTTTGTTATGGTTGTTATTCAATACTTTTAACTATGAAAGACTTGATATTGAGAATAATTATTGAATATTTTTTAGATTACAATAAACATATTTAACCTTATGCTAGATTTTATGAATTAAGAAATATAGAATATTGAAAACTGCGAGCCATAGAAGTTCCAAAATAAGTAGCAAAATTTTAGTTTTTTAAAAATAATAATATTCTTACATACATGAGATTGTATGTAATGATATCTAAAATCAAATTGTTTTTAGAAGTTTTTTTAATTCTGGGCATTAAATCTATAAATAAATTGTTTATGTATCAAATTGAAAGGAATCAATAAATAAAAAAATGTGTGTTCTGATGCATTAATGTGCCTCCCTCTTTCTATTAAGATTTGTTTTACATTTGTTTTCTTTTATTTAAATCAACATTTGGTATTAGAGCTTATACAATTTGTGAGAGATCGTGCTCTGCAAAAGTTCAAAGCTTGAATTATGAAGAGAGCCAAATCTAGTAGTGCATTGTTTAGCTTACTTTGAGAAGATTTGCCGAGTTTATAAGATTTGTGAGTTTGGTTGAAGAACGGCTAACAACATTTGGATACTATGAAGAAAGATAAACAAAGATTATTATAATATGACTAATAGTAGCAATAGTAAAATAATTAATTTTTCCAAGAATTTCTACAACAAATTCAAAATAGACATGAGATCTACTACATAATGCATATCAAGAAACATAAAGGTAAAAATCATCAAACTTCAAACACGTAGAAGAGATTTTAAAAATCATTTCATAAAAAACTTTGAATCTATGATAGAATTTTTACTTGAGTGATGGGCTTAGTAAATCAAGTTAGATATTATGGAGAGAATTTATCATATCATTAAATGATAGAATTATTATTAGAAGCCTTCCTCCTTGTTTTGATCCCGTTGTGGTTGCTATTGAAGAATCTAACTTTGTTATTAATAAATGAGCTTATAGGATCTCTTCAAACTCATGAGAAAAGGATGAAGAGATCCACTAAACAATCTATTGAACAAGCTTTTCAAACAAAGCTTGATATTTCAAAGAATAAGAAAAAATAATTTGTAGAATCATCTTATAAGAGAACAAAAAAATTAGAGAAAGAGGGCGTGCAAGCAGAGGAAGTAACCGTGGAGTAGGAAGAGGCAACAACAATAGCAACTAAGAAATAGTTAGTGATGACAACAAAAGAAGTAATCAAAACCCTAACAAAACATAAATTCAATATTATTATTACAAAACATTTGGTCATTATTGTTGAAAATATTGAGCATATTGAGTTGTCATTGATGTCAAAGGATTGATGTCAAAAGGTTGCATGGTATTCAAGGCAGAAATATTCTTCAAGGTAAGGTATATCTAAAAGCAAGGAAAATTGTTGTAAATAAAAGGTTTATAATATTTAATTTAAATATTATAAAGAAAGTCAAAGAGATTGATTGGGACAAAGCTTTTAAAAAGTGGTTTGGGTCCAAGGTTTAAAAAGAAAAAGGTCAAGACTTCAAAGAGGAGGCAAGGTTTGAATATTAATGCCAAAGATCTAAAAGAATAATATTATAATATTTTAATATTATAATAGAAATTTTATGTTATAACATTTAAAATCAAAAGTGCCAATGTTTTGGAGGTTTCGAAATATAAGCCGACCTTGGAAAATTCGAAGACAAAGCATATAAATACATTGCCCTATCACCTTTGGAAGTTGTTGCAAACATTCTTTGTTAATAATTTTTGGACATGATTCTTGTGAACGACAGAGATAAAAAGACACAACAAAATTTTAAAGTGTGCAGGTGTTGGCGTTGATAAATCCGTGCATGTGCAGATTGGCTCTCACCCATTTGGAGTAAGCCCAATGGTTGGTTGGCTTGCGTGAGCACTGTTGAGAGAAGGGTCGTAGGGTCGAAACCCCTGGATATCATTTTGGGTGTTTGAGTTTTTCAGATTGCACACTGAGGACAGAGATATATTCATGGGCGCTCCTTTTGGTTCCAATCGACACGGTAGTGCAGTTGGTTAGGATGCTCATGATAGTGTTGTATTGGGGAGGTCAACGGGTAGAAACCCATTGTGTATTTTGCTTGGCTTTTGGCAATGGTTGATGATTTTTAGGAAACGCACTAAGGTTGCTTGGTGTTGACGATAGTTAATGAAATTTGAAGTGCACCAACATATTGAGCAAGGTATGATTTTTTTTTATGATTATATTCTAAAGTTAGGGGTTATAAGGTGAACTTAATGATTATTATATGTTCATTGTGAGTTGAAAATTAGGGTGTATTGTTGAATGATTATAAGTTAGGATTTATAAGGTGTACTTAATTATTATTATATTTTGTGCATTGTGAGTTGAAACTTAGGGTGTATTGTTGAATGATTATAAGTTAGAAGTTATAAGGTGTACTTAATGATTATTATATTCTGTGTATTGTGAGTTAAAATTTAAGGGTTTTAAAAGTTTTTTTTTTAAGATTAAAAGGAGCAACAAGGTATTATTTTCTAGATTTATTGTGGATATTTTGGAGATATTTGAGTGGATGATTTTTCTATCTATGCTAGAATTTGAAAATCACTAACCAGATTTTGAAGGACCAAAAGGAATTTTATTTTTAGACAGGTTTTTGAGGGCACACCTTCATCAAGGCATTTTTGAGGTATGGTGTTTTAAATCCTACTCTAAGTGGTGTTGTTTAAAGGAAATATTTGTGATATCATATGGTGGAGTATAAGGATTGATTTGATGAGCATTAGTAATTGATTGAAGTTGAGAGTATTTGTGCTTTGATTTGATTAATATTGGAAATATATGAACTAAGGTTTTAGAACAAAGTTGTGCATCATTTATATTGAATAAAATTGGGAATATGTGTGCTAGGGTTTGAGAATAAAGTTGTGCATCATTTGTATTGAATGAATTTGGGAATATGTGTGCTAGGGTTTGAGAATAAAGTTGTGCATCATTTGTATTGAATGAATTTGAGAATATGAATGCAAGGGTTTGAGAATAAGTTGTGCATTATTGTTGAATGAATTTGATAATATACTAAACCAATATTTTAAAGCAAATATATGCATTGGTTTTGAGTGATATTGGACATGAAAATGCAAGAGTCATAGATCATATTTGTGAAGCCAATTTGTGCATCTTCATGATTGATTGTGTGAGTAGATGAAAAGGACTTGTGCATTGTGATTGGTTTAAAGTGAAGTTGCAAATCAGTAAACATTAGGTCAATTATCAAGTGCTAGACTAGGGCTACCCTTAAAATATAATAAATGTGAGACATATGAAAGCGACAGACTTAATGCATGTGAAGAACATATTGAGCATTTGTTAGTGCATATCATTCTCTATATGTTCAAGAGGTTAAACGAATTCTAGGTAGAATATGTCTAAACTGCTTTAGTTGAGGAAAGCTCTTTGAAGAATAGATAAAGCACTTGATGACACCATTATGCAAGATAAATAAACAATTTTTGTAAACAAGGTTTGGAATATATTTGAGCATGTGTTATGAGCAGATTTAAGCATGTGTTATGAGAAGATTTGAGCATGTTTTATGAGCAGATTTGAGCATGTGTTATAAGTAAATTTGAGCATGTGTTATGAGAATATTTGAGTATGTATTATGAGAAGATTTGAGTATGTATTATGAGTAGATTTGAGTATCTGTTATGAGAAGATTTGAGTGTGTAATGAGTAGACTGAGCATGTGTTATGAGCATATTTGAGCACGTGTATGAGCATATTTGAGTATGTGTTATGAGTATATTTGAGCATATGTCATGAGAATATTTTAGCAGGTTTTGGTATACTTTGAATAGATCTAAACAGATTTGAGAGTAGGTTTTGGTAAGCATATTTGAGCAAGTCTTGTGTGGAGACTTGGATCAGATCTGAGCAGAATTAAGAGTAGGTTTTGGTAAGCAGATTTGAGAAAGTCTTGTGTGGAGACTTGGAGCAAATCTAAGCAGAGTTGAGAGAAGGTTTTGGTAATAAGATTTGTGAAATTATTGTATGGAGACTTGGAGCAGATCTAAGTAGAGTTGAGAGAAAGTTTTGGTAAGCATATTTGAGCAAGTCTTGTGTGTAGACTTGGAGTAGATCTAAGTAGAGTTGAGAGCAGGTTTTGGTAAGTAGATTTGAGCAAGTATTGTGTGTAGACTTGGAGTAGATCTAAGAAAAGTTGAGAGCAGGTATTGGTGAGCATATTTGAACAAGTTTAGTGTGTTTACTTTGAGCAGATCTGAGCAAAGTTGAAAGCAAGTTTTGGAGCAGAATTGAGCAAGCCTTATGTAAAAGCTTTAAGTAGTCCATGGCAAGGGAACAGACGTCTCCTATGGATAGAGGTCCACAAACAAGAGTTGTGGGAAAATAAGTCTCCTATGGATAGAGGTCCATGAACTTGAGCATAGGGGATTGGTATCTCCTTTGGGTTGGTACCCATAAACATTATAATAGGAAATTGGTTCCCAAGAGATTTGTTGAGAAAATTTATAATAAATATTTTCTCTGTGGACGTAACCCACATTGGGTGAACCACGTTAAATATGTGTCTCTTATGTGTGTGATGATCTGTGTATTGTTTTATTGTTGTAATTGATAACATTGGCTAATACTGCTTTGGAAATAAAAATAAAAAGTTGTATCTTATACTGTTCACCCCCCTCTCAGTATAAGCTTGTGTTCTTCAATGAATGTGATTATTGGAAAAAACATAAGTAATATGCTATTTTTTCTGAAGAACAACAATAAAGTCAAGATAGGTGTGGGATCTACTATAGAATGCATATCAAGAAACAAAAAAAGGTAAAAATCATCAAAATTCAAATGCTTAGAAGTTATTATAAAAACCTTTTCATGAAAGAATTTGAATCTATGCAAGATTTTTTTACTTGAGCGATGGGCTTAGTAAATCAAGTTAGATCTTATAGAGAAAATTTATCAAATCATAAAATTATATATTCTTTTTAGAAGCCTCCCTCCATATTTTGATCTTGTCATGGTTGCTATTGAAGAATCTAAGGATCTAACTCTATTATAAGTAAATGAGCTTATAATATCTCTTCAAACTCATGAGTAGAGGATGAATAAATCCACTAAAAAATCTTTTGACTAAGGTTTTCAAAAAAATCTTGATATTTAAAAATAAGGGAAAATAATCTACATAATCATCTTATAAGAGAATAGGAAAGTTTAGAGGAAGGGGAAATGCAAGTAGAGGAAGTAGCAATGGACTAGAAAGAGGCAAAAACAACAACAATAAAGGAATAGTTAGTAGCCACAATGAAAGAGGTGATCAAAACCCTGAATATTGTTATTGCAAAAATTTTGTTCATTATGAACACGATTGTTGGAAAATGCATAAGCAACGAGTTAATTTTTCTCAAGAAAATGAATAAAGTAGTTTATTTTATACTTGTGATATTACAAAATAAATCTTTGAAGATGTATGGCTTTTGTATAGAAGTTGTAGTAGTCACATGACATGTAACAAAAACATATTTGTTAATATGGATGAATCTATCAAATCTCAAGTATGGCTTGTATATGGAAAGGAAGTTCAGGCCATAGATAAAGGCACCATTGCAATTAATACAAAATAAGGCAAGATAAAGTTTAAATATGATATTTATATGTGCTTAGATTAGCTCATAAGTTATTGAGTATAGGACAACATATTTAAAAAGTATATTGTACTATTTTTGAAAACAATGAATGTGTTATCTATGATCAAAATGGTAGCAATCAAATTATAGCAAAAATTAGTGTGCTATAAAATAAAATAAAAAATCTCTTAGACTTGCATATGGAGAAACTCAAGCCATAAAAGTTGTCTTATGGCACATAATGTATGAACACCTAAAATTTTGAGGGATAAAATTAGTATATGAGAAGCAAATGGTGAAAGTATTACCATTTATTTAATAAGATGATCAAGCCTATGAAGGTTGTATTTTTTGTAAGCAACATTGATATTATTTTCCATCATGAAAAGCATGAAGGGCAAAGGCATCACTAGAATTAGTGCATGCTGATATTTGTGGTCCAATACAAACTTTATCAATAAACAAAAGTCGGTATTTTATTATTTTTATCAATGACTACAATAGAAGAACTTAGGTATATTTCATCAAAGAAAAGTCAAAAGCTTTTTATATATTTTAGCAATTTAAAGCTAATGTAGAAAATCACAATGGCTATCTCTTACAAATAGAGAGAGAAATTTACATCTAATGAACTTTGAGATTTTTGCAAAATGTATGGTATTCAAAGTAAATTGACTACAAGCTATACTCCTTAGTAAAATGGGGTATATGAACATAATAATTGTATAGTCATGGAGATGGAAAGGAATATGCTCAAGACCAAGGGTCTTCCAAATATATTGAGCTTAAGTATTAGTCACATTTTTTTACTTGCTAAATAGATGTCCAATAAAAAATGTAAAGAATATGATTCCTTATAACACATAAAGTGGAAGAGAACCTAGTGTGGCTTAGCTTAAGGTGTTTGGTTGCATTGTTTATTATCATATAGCCAAACATAACAGACAATCACTTGATGATAAAACTAAAAAAATGCATCTTTATTGGCTACAATGAAAATACAAAGGGTTAAAGACTGATAATCTAGTGATAGATAACTTGACAGTCGATCATGATGTATTTTTTCTAAATAAAAAAACATGGCAATATAATGGAAATGTGCAACAATAAAAACTTGTAATTGTAGATACAAAACAAGATGTTTCATTTTATTCTACCAGCACAAACAACAACTCAAGTTTTATTACCACTCCATCAAGTTCAAAATTTCCTTTATCTAGTCCTCTTTCAATTCCAATGAAGGTAAAAAATTCTAAAGAAATTTAAAAAGAAATTGCTAGTCTTAATTCAATTGTGAATTTTGCTTTATTACCTCATATTCAAGTAGAACCAAGACATTTTGTGATACAAGAGGATCTAAGTAAAAAATAATTTAAAAAGTTCTAGTTGCCAAAAGAAGAGGAAGGAGCATGACTTTTCATATTTTATATCCTACCTTTATTCCCATTTTTGGAAGAGCATAAAAAGGACGCGTTACTGCATTTCTAGTAAACCTAAGAAAGAAGCAATTTAATGATTTAGTAAGATTTGTAACATGTTGTTCATTTTATGGCTATGTGAATTTGTTGTGAGATTTTGGGCTAGTAGAAGAGGATATATTTTAATAGACCCCCTCTTCTATTTTTCATCAAATGGTATTAGAACAGTTTGAATCTGCTACCATGGGTTGACCATAAAGGTGCTCTTGGTTGGTGGAGATGATGATATTCTCATCCATGGAGAGGTGAAGAATACGAATCAACATTAGTAAATGTAGATAAGAAAGGATTTATAGAGTGCATCAAAATTACCAAAGGAGAAATTAGAATTATCATAAATGTTAATAAGAAAAATTCTGACCTCATGAATTCTAGATTTTAGAGTTTGAAATTTGGATAATTTTCTTTTGTGAAACTTGACACTGTTTTTTCTTGGCTAGAACTAAACTAGAATACAAAGGAATGAACCATGCAGATTAGAAATAGAAACCCTATAGAGCTTTTACATGGTTTTAGGACCTCAAAGATAATTTTACATGGTAATAGCTTTCTATCAAGGTTAATATCTCTAAATTTGGTTCACTTGAGTGCACATCATAGAGCTATTTTGAAATTTATCAAGGATTTGGTGCTTTGCATTGGCATACAGATGTTGATGTGGTGGTTGTCACTTTGTGAGGGTATTTGAGGAGAAATAAATGCATTCCTTTGAATTTCTTACTCATAGCTATTTGATCTCATGACTATTATGCATAAGAAGGTTATGCATGCTTAATCCGAAGAACTTTGGATTAATTTCATTTTTTCCTATTTGGATGTATTTTATTATTTTTTGTTTATATTTTAGTCTTGCTCACAATATATATTCTAAATTAAAGGATTTGAAGGCAATCGGGTAAACTTTGATGTGAAAAAATAAAAATTAAATAAATAAATAAAGGGGTAGGTCCAGTGTAATATATAAATTAAAAATAAGGAATAAAAAAATGGGAAAGGCAAGGACGCCTTCCAAGTTAAGTGAAAAAATGCATGTAGATTCTTGCACTCACCAAAATGAAAGGACACCAAAGCGGTCTAGGAAACCAAATACTAACTTTGACAGTGTAGATATAATAAATAAAATCTACTATTGTGGATATTTTTAGGTATTATTTATGAATTATTATTGCCAAGGAGGATGTTGGGAGAATGGAGAAAATTTAAATAATTATGAAGGCAAAGATGTAGAAGCATTTAGTAAACTAGGATTTCCAGCTAGGTTGTAACTAGGATTTCCTGCTAGGTTGTGGGCAGAGTGCTCCAATGATGACTAGGGAGGAACTTTTGGCATTACTAAATGGAGAAGTTGCAAACAATGACAACATTAGAAATTAAGATAAGATGGCCATTTTGTAGAGGTTTAACCAAGTTCTGATTAAAGAAATTAATAGCCTAAGATAAAAAATGATGCTCTTTTGAAGAAAGAAAATGAGTTCCAAGATTATAAGACAAGGTTGAAGGATTATGAGATAAATTTAAAGGAAGAACTAACAATGTTGAGAGAAGTTGTAAAAAAGTAGAGGTAGAGGTAGAAACAAGTAAGAGAATGAGAGTGGGAAAGAGATGGCTGACTCAAGTCACCAACGGTAGTGATTATGAAGATGATAGTGTGATGATTCTTACTTTTATTTCAAAAGGTATTACAAATAAAGAGAAAGAGAAAAAATAAAGAGACAAAAAAGGAAGATGAACATCATGATGTCATTGATTATTGTGATGACTATGAAAAAGGCCATATTGTTGAAGAACATAATGGCGATGAAGAGATTGGGTGCTTTGAAAGGTACACCAAAGGTATTGTCTTTAAGTTAATGAAAATAATGGGATATAATACCAAAGAACTAGGAATGAATGATCAAGGCATAATAAAACCTATAAAGCCAAATATAAATCCAAAGAATGAATGCCTTGGTTATGTTGGTCAAACATAAAGTGGTGACACCAAGTTTGTGAAAGGAGAAGTCTATGTAGAGGATGAAATATTTTGTTGTAGTCATTATGGATGATTAGGACATGTGACAACTAAGTGTTGGGATTTGCATCCATGTGATATTTATGGTGGAAATAATCACCCTAAGAAATATTGTTGGCATAAAGATAAAATTGCCAACAAAATATATTTGATTTTATCTGATTTGTTGGTTGGATGGATGTGATGGAATATGATAAAGTGAAAGAAATTTTGAATAGATTCTACAAGAGAAGGCTTTGTTCTCAAAATAAAGCAAGGATAAGACATAAAATGTGGCATCATGAAGAGACTAAGAATAAAATGACAATGACTTTGAAGAGCAATTCATGTTTATGTGTTGGAGCTCATGAAGCATTTCTCTTACCTAATTTATATGATGCAAGAGCATTTAGGTAAGTTAATCCTCTATTGTGTGTGGGTTTGGCTCTACTTCAGGAGGTCCAAGGTTCAAACCATGGCATGTGTGTATTGAAAAGTTTAGCTCTCAGCCTTACGAGGGGTCATGGATGGGATGGGAATGCTTAGCCCTACATTTCGATCATAGGTGTTTCTCACACTAACCATATATATATATATAAAGCATATAAGTTAACTTGTAATTGTGTACAAAATTAAATGACTTAAGTTTAATTAGTTAAAGACTTTAACTTTAAAGGAGGATATCTAAATTTAAATCTTACCAAATGATAAGTGTATAATTGTCAAAATATTGTGATACCACTATGTGGTCACAATGTAATAAAATATGGGTGGGATGTTTGTCAATCCCATATAACTAATTTAAAATGAAAATTATATTGTGTATAAAGAAATATTAAAAAAATAAGTGAACAAAATAATTGAGAACAAAAATATTATCATCATTAATATTTGCATAAATAAAATTAAAATTATTAAAATAAACTATATATAAAAAATATAAAATATAAATTATAATTAATATTTTAATATTAAATTCATAATAGTATATTAAAGATTCTCTAGGGTAAGGGTGTTCATTTGGGAAGATATGTGGTGAGACTTCTTTTGTTGTATATGATCTCGTTTTTATTGTAAGGCCATCGTATGGTTTGAGAAAGCATTTAAAGGCCTTATATCACTATTGCAAGGAGGGAGGCACGTATGTAAATATCATGAAAACTAAGATCATGATCTTGTTAAATATAAAGAAAAAAATTAGTTAAATTTTTATTCTGAAGAGGGTATTCTAGAAGTAATAGAGTACAAATATCTTGGGATAGACTTCAATAATAAGCTCAATTGGGAAACATATAGAATAAAGAGAACATTGAAAGGATGAAGAATATAGAAGCAAAAGTTGAATTATCCAACTGAAAGAATATATAGGTTTTATGTGGTCCACTAGTGGTTTCAACGATGTATGGGTGTGAAGTGTGGATTAGCAACACATTAGAATCAACAAGTAAATAAAGAGGATTCAAAAATACTTGAATACAAATAAATTTAAAATAAAATAGTAATTTCCATACAAGATTCTTCTAGTAGAAATACCTTCTCTATAGAGGCAGTTTTTATAGTTTATCTTTTAGTATATTTAAAAATAAATAAATCAATGGATGGAAACAGATGGCCTAAAGTTGTAATAGAAAAATAAAGAGAACATCGATAAAGCAAAACATGTGGATAAGAAAATGGAATATCAACTTGGATGAATGGTCAAATTATAAGAAATATTTAAAGGTATTTAAAAATAAATAAAGCAACTATAGGGAAAAAGAAGTTAGGAAGAAAGATAAAATATTCTCTTGTTGAATTTAACCCAACATATGATCATCACCAAGGCCTATATAGGAATAAACATCAATTATGTTAGAGTATATTACATCATTTGGGTTATGTAAATGTACCACATTTGGTACATAGCTAGAGTATGAGTTTACTTTAGAGTGAAATGACTTAGTCGCTCCAAGTATTGTAATAAATGCACAAGTGTCAATGTGCATGTAGTCCACATGTACATAAGTCATAGGTATAGTAAGAGCCAAGGAATATATCTTCCTATATAAAGACCTCATAGTGAGTGTTTTAGGTTATGAAATGAATATAGAGAGTGTGTTATAATTTAGTAGTATGGTACAATGTAGTCTTTTCATATATGTACATGGAGTGTTCATATCCTCCATTATATAGTATTGTATTATTTTCATCACTTTCATTAATGGCATATTTTAGAGTTATTTGTAGATGTTCATGTTGTTTTTTTTTGCATATTATTGTGCCATTAGTTTGCATTCATATCAAGTTAGTTAATTTACATTTTGTGGTCATACTATCTCCCATAAAAAGCTAACAGTGATATCAGAGCACATGGTATATTAGATAAAGAATAGGGAGAGCCATAAGTGAGACTAAGAGAAACCTAAAAATTTCATCTAATTTTTTTTTTAGATTACATTTGGCTAGATTCTTTCCACAGGGTTATAGGAAAACTCATGAAGACTAGGACTCAACATAAATTCCACTAGATTGACAAATCAACTAGTGAAGATTAGTCATCTCTAGATTTAAGAGTGTCATACATTTCAACTTCTAATATTTTTTTGTATAAAAAGGAGATTCAAGAGAGTCGGGAAGCTTCCTACATAGAGCTATGAAGAACATATCCATGAGAATAATTCTAGCACTTGCATAAACAAGTAGAATATTGAAGATTTTAGAGACCTGAGAAAATGTCCCATTACTAGAGATTGCAGACCTACAAAGTATAGATGAATAAAAGTCCATATTAGCCTTACAACTAACTCAAGAGACTCTAGAGAAGATTCTAAAAGAATATTGGAAGCTTGTGATCTCCATTAAATACTACAGATAATAGATTAAAGAAATAATCCCAAAGAAGTTGAAAAAACCCTTAGAAGGTCCAGTTACAAAACTTACAGTACTGGAAGATTGGAGGTTGGTGATCTCCATTATAGCCTATAGATTATAGAAGTAAAAAAAAGGACCAAAAATATCCTATTCCAAAATTCTAGTAGTAGTTTATTTTAGATATCTGAGAAGAAGATCTCATTACAAACACTTCCATAGTAGAAGGTTGAAGGAAAGGTCTCATTTGGAAGACCAGAGAAGCTGTGAGATTGAAGACCTTAGTGAGGTCTTAAGAAGAAATAAGGAGAAGGCTTGGAGAGCCTTAGTTCCAAATTCATAGAATGCCTTTAAAGTAGTTCCTAGGAGAACTCATTGGATAAATCTACCAGCAAGGAGAAGCTACTAATAAAGCAGAATTTGGGATAATTATTGTCATCCAAAAACAAGCCCAAAGGAGAAGAATTTGGCAAAGAGTGCAAAATTTTGGAGGATATTACTGAAGACCTTAAGATATTCAAATTCTTTAGAAGAGGGCTGAGATTGAATTTAGATTTTGACAAGTAATTTGAAGGAGATAAGAGACTAACTTTACTACTAGACCTGAAAGGTTTGAAGATTGCCATTGGAGGCTAGAAGGCTCATTTGAAGATAAGGGTTTTTTGAATCTTTAGCAAAATACTAAGCTACTATTTTGGGGAATTCCATACCAAATTTTTTAGTTTTAAGGATAGCATTTTAGTACATGAATTTACTACGAGAAATAAGCAATCAAGAAAACATTAATAGCTGCAAAAATTTAGATTTATAGAGATCATTATGAAGGAGAATCAAAACTACCATAATACAGTTTCAAGTAGCAAGATAAGGGATTTACTAAGCTACAAATTGGTGATTTAAGAATCTATTGCATATAAGCAATAGGAGCTACAAGATCATTAAGTCAAGGGTAAAAATCTGGTGAATCAAGTTCCCAAGACATCCACCATCCATGGGAGTTATTAAAGGTAAGCAACTTGGGTGCAAAAGGTTAATTAGTTAGACTAACAAAAGTTATTTTCATTAAAAGGCATTACATTGGCCAACATTATATAGCCATAAAGTTGTTACAACATTGATGTTAAGGGGGGCAGATATCTAGACAGAGAAATCAAGCCATCAAAGGCTCATAAGTTGGTGTTCAAAGGTTTATAGAAGCACCATATCGGAGCCTACATAATAATATCCTGCAACACATAAAGGGAGGCATAGCAGTCAGTGTAAGGTAGATAGTTCTAAGGTTAACCAAGCACAAATTACATAAAATCAAGAGGTGGATAAGAAATACATTACCTAATTGGTCACATGGATAAACTACCAATGAAAGCTATCAAAAGCTATCATCGATTGGAGATGAATTTACATCTAGGAATGAAATGATAGAAGCAACCATCAATTGAATCCATACCATATGCCAAGAAGGCAGTGTTGGAGTTTCCTAAAAATACCATAGCTGGATCCAACCTTGAGGAGAATACAATCATTATTTTCTAGAAAGCGTACAAGCTTGCACTCACTAGAAAGAAGGAGAAAAGCTTTGAAGCTAATATTGGAGAGCTTGCACCCACTAGAGAAGAAATAATGAAGGAAAGGAGATGTTGAAGATGTATTCACATGCAAGTGACACTTGGAAGACCAAAAGAAAGTGTTACATAACGCTTGTGTAGAGGGAGATCATTTGAAAAGTTATAACACTCATCTTGGAAGTGTTAAAGGCATATTTTAATGGATTTAAAGGTGTAATAATAATTTTAGCCAATCGAGAGTGTTGAAGAAACCTAATATAACTCCCAAGCAATGAATACACCAAGTGTTGAGAGCATCAACATATTACAAGGATGATTAAGCATTGAAGAAACCTAATGTAACTCCTGAGTGATACTCGTCCAACGTCTAGAGAGACTCACGCTATTTAAAGCAACTAAACTCAAGGATAAGAACATCATATCCACAACAAGTCAAAAAGAGTATCCATACACAGTAAAAAAGGAGTAGAATGCATTAAAATACTGAGGTCAATGTTACCAAAAATCATCAAAGCAATATTAAATAATCATTGCCATTGTCATACGTCTACCATTGAAGGAGAGCAATGCACAATAAGACAACATCCAACATTCATTACTTAGGAGTTGGAGCATTATAAAGGTAAGGGTTTTACCTTAATAAAATTGCTTTCATTAAGGAGGTATAAGGAGTATAATATAAGGTTGAAACTATTCTATTATTTACCTTGGAAATAATAGCAAAATCAACCATACATTTGAAAGAAAAAGTAAAGGAGATTTATATACTTAATAGTTTAATATTTGCAATAAAAAAACCATAGGAGTTATAAGGGTTTCTACATGGAAAATTAAATTCTATTATTGCAAATATTATTTTTTCTAATGTTCCAAATTAGGGATTTATAAGGTATAATACACCAAAAATATATTATTGGAATTTAGAAACATTAAACTATTGGATATAAAGGGCTATAAAAATTTCTTCATTTACTTAAAGAATTTGAAATTATATACTTAAACTTGTCTCAAAATAATACTAAAGATACAAAACCCCTCTTACCAATAAAAAAAAATACTAAAGAGACAAAAGAAATCCAACTATAGAGAACTTCAAATTAAGTGCTTAGTTCATTAGGAGAGATAAGGTGAAATAAAAAGTTGATTATTGTAATTTACAATACATTACAAAATCAACTCAAAATGTGAACTATTATTTACTAATAAATTTATTAAGCTTATAGATTATTCTAAATCACTAGGGAGACATAAGGATTCTACAAAACCTAAGCCTTGGATAGGTTTATCAAATTGGTTCATGTACTCAATTTATTTGAGAAAGATATAGTATTCTACAAATATTAAGGAAGCAAAAAGAATACTACATATCAAAATTCATAGCTAGTAGTTTGATCATAAACTTAATCTACCAGGGAGTCATAAGTTAGACTACTACAAAAGGATCTATCAAAACCTTAAAGAGTTAGAAGAACTCAATTGATTATGGAAGAGATAGTAAGAAATGCTTTTAATGGTGATGAGCTATTTCATGAAGTACAATTCTACTCTCAAAACCTAATAAACAACTTTGAAGGATACAAGATTTTGTCCACTAATGAAAAGGAGAAATTTTCATTATTCCTCAAAGAAGCAAAGGAAGGCAAGTTCACAACATTAATTAGTTATCTTCATGGAGTTCTTTTTAGAACCTGGTGGAATGCACAGAAATCAGTTATAATCACTCCAAAAGAATGCTTGATGATGTATCTATCATTAATTATTTTTGAGCTTGTTCAAAACATGAATCTCAATCAATATTATTGTGATGATAGACTAACTCATGAAGCAAATATTCCTCTAGTATCAACATAGAAACGAAGAATAAGAAGAAGAAGAAGAAGAAGAAGAAAGAGGAAATATAACAAAAGAAAGGACACAAAAACATGAAGACCAAAACTGATGAACATGAAGTTCAAGCTATATTATCCAAGATGAAATATTATGACACTAACAAATTTCTTAAGTAGGACACAAACATCAGATAACAAGAGTACAAGTTTATAAAATAAGAAGATCCATATTGAAGACTAAAGTCTTCAATACCCAAATAATGTAATATAGGGGGTTGTTAGAGTATATTACCTTACCTTATGTAGGTTATATAAATGTACCATCTTTGGTACATAGATAGAGTAGGATTTTACTTTAGAGTGAAGTTACTTAGTTGGTCCAAGTGTTGTAATAAATGCACAAGTGTCAATGTGGAAGTATTCCACATGTACATAAGTCCTAGGTAGAGTAAGGGCCAAGGAATTTATCTTCCTATATAAAGGACTCATAGTGAGTGTTTAGGTGATGAAATGAACATAGAGAGTGTGTGTTATTGTTTAGTAGTATGGTACAATGTAGTCCTTTGACATCTATACATGGAGTGTTCATGTCCTCCATTATATAGCATTGTACTATTTTTTGTCACTTTCATTAATGACATATTTTTGAGTTATTTGCAAATGTTCATCTTATTACTTTCCTGTATATTATTGTGTCATTAGTTTACATTCATCTCAAGTTAGTTATTTTACATATTGTGGTCATACTATCTCCCATAAAAAGCTAACAAATTGGAGAGGAGAGATGCTCATGGTCAAACTAAGGATCAACTCAAACCAACTTAAATGTGAAATAGATAGATGGAAGAGAACAAAAGAGAAATGAGAGGAGAATATATGTACCCTTTGTACATCAAGGGCAATTTAGAAAAAGAAGAAATTTATTTTAGAATACAATACATATAGTGGAGCATAAGCTAGCTATGTTGATACTAGAATCATTCTAAGAATTGTTTGAAGAGAAAAAAGTACAAAAATTAGGAAAGTTTGTCATCTAAATTAGTAACAAAAAAATCAATGTTGCATTTGGAAAAATGATTGGATTAAATTTTGGTGTTAGCAACCATGGTTCTCTATAAATTTTTTGTCTCGTAAGCTACTTTTAGTCTTGTGTGTACAATATTATCTTATATCCTATTTTTTGTCCCATACGTTGCTTTTGGCTTTTTGTCCCATAAGCTATTTTTGGCCTTGCGTGTAAGAAATTTTGGAGTAACTATAAATGGGATGCAATTGTATAATTGAGTTCAAATATTTGTATTATGATGGACACTATTATAATAAATAGGCTCACGACAATATAATTTGTCATACTACCATGATAATATGGTTTATTGAAATAAATATAATAAGAAAAATTATTTCTAACTTCATGTAACTACTTAAAAATAAAAATAAAAATATTATCTTTAAGGATTTATTGTTGGTCCAAGGGGGTTCTGGATAAAGTTTTATTAATAAAAAATGAATATATACAATTAACATGAGGTGGTTGGTTTGGATAACTATCAACCACCTATTAGGGTGTAGATCCTAAATATATATCCTAACTATACTACATGACATAATAAATTTCTAACATTCCTCTTTATTACATCATTATTTAAAAGGGATAAGAATCAACAACTTACACATTTCAAAAATATCATGGACTAGGACACACACATTAGTTTGTGATTTACATCATTTTAAATAGGGATAAACTCAACTAATCACCTTAGTGGGACTGCCCATATTGGCTTCAATCAAGAATATTAATAAAACAACTATACAATATTTTACATCATAAGTGGACATGGAAACACACACTATTCATCTACACAATTATAAATAGGTATACACTCATCCATATATCAACCTCTATGATTATTGATACATTCAATTAATCATAGGTACAATACTTTGCTTATGAATAGAGACACATAATAATTCACAAAATCATGTGCAAATAGAAACAACATCAAATATTCATAAAACATAGGGTCTCCTCTTCTCTCGGATGAAGCATTATCTCTAGTAGACAATGTAGTCAAATTTGCTTTTCAAAATAGATCACAACTAGATCAACCATAAGACCTCCTCAATATGAATAAATTTTTTGAACATGTGGTCCTTAAAGTCCTCAACATATTTATTTAATTAAATGGTTACATAAAGCTTGAAGAATATTTTTTTATGAGTATAAATATACCTATGTAACACAATAGGAGAGTAGGTAAAAGAATAATATTTTCTCCTTTAGAAAATCACATCAAACCTTAACATCTACACCAATAAGAATGTTCAAGTGCCTCATTTCCATGTTAACATAAACAATGCTTCACAAAATTATCATATAAAGGGCCAAATATCCCATCTTATGAAGAATGTAGGATATTAGAGAGGTTTTGAAAAAATAGTCTTCATACCATCATGACACTAGTGTCTCCTTTGGACATGTCATGACAAACATAGGTGCTCTAGTTTAACAAGGAAAACACTCTAGATTGAATCTTTAGGAATATTTTGTCAACATTCTAACATAATAAAATCTATGTGAAATGATCATCTTATCAACTCCATTTAGTAATAGTAAAAATAAAAATAGTTTTTCTAAATTTATTTATTTAAATATGTTGGTGCCTCCTTTCTATTTTTTACTATGTTATTTGCATGCAACATATCAACACTTTCCTCTTAATAAACCATAGGTAACATGTTTTTTAAATTAATTAATAAATTTGTGTTTTTAATATGCAATACAACCCTTCAACTAGCAAGACTTAATTGAAATTTAACTTTTAGATAACCCATGTATTGATTAGACAATAACTTCAAAATAAATGACCCGCATGCATCTATAGACAATCTTGTTTCTAGATAAACCAATCAATAGATGACAGAGTCAAACTTCACTTTAGACGGTCCTTTTTTTGATAATTCTAGACAATAGTAAGTACAAATAGAAGCAACTCTAGATGGAAGCTCTATATGGTGGCTCTAGACGATAAGTCTAGATGGTCTAGATAGTAGTATCTCTAGACAATATCTCCTTATGGTAGCTCTATATAATAGAAAATCTAGATGATAGCTTCAAATGATAACTCTAGATGGCAACTATAGATGATAGCTTTAGATAAAAACTTTAGATTATAGCTCTAAATCATAGCTCTAGGTGACAACTCTTCTCTAGATGATAGTTCTAGAGGACAACTCTAGATGACAACTCTTTTGTAGATGGTAGCTCTTCTTCAGATAACCTAATATAAAATAGCATGATATTTAGATGACAATAATCATATACAATTAATATCTCTCCACTGTTGTGCATATCTAGATTGAACTAGGGAAACAAGATACAAAGAGGGTGATTGCCAACATGACAATATCTAGTGCAATGCTCCAGAAAACTAATTTTTGTATTTATATGACACATTGTTTGCAACAAATGATAGCCCATTTTTTTGCTATTAGACAATGCTCTACGTTCTTGAAGGACTCCACATCTCTTCTACATAGTGGTATATTTCCTACAAGAACAAACAAATAAATAAACTAATGGTGTCACCTTTCTAGCAAAATCTTAGATTGTTCTTTATGCATATTTCTTCTAGACAACCCAATTTTTAGAGAGCATTGCCCTTTCTCATGAATTTAAATTTGATCTTTTGTTTTCTTATTGCATATTTTCTTTCGTATGCTCCAATAATAATGAGATATTTGATACCACATGTTGGACTAGCAGGGTGTTGAACAAATTTTTATTAATAAAAAACATAAATATATACAATGAAGGTGACGTGGTTGGTTTGGATAACTAACTATCAACCACCTATTTGGGTGTAACTCTTAAATATCTACCCTAACTATATTGCATAATGTATTAAATTTGTAAAATTTATTTTATTAAGGATTAGATGTATCACTTACATCTTAATTATATAAAAGAATGTAATTATACATGAAACTTAGGGAAGGTTTCATGGGTTCTTTTTACATTATACTAATATTATTATTTCTTCAAATCATGACATCAACAATATTTTAAATCTCATATGATTTAGCAATAATTATATCTGCAAAACATTTAAGTACCTTAAGTAAAATTAATATCAAGGAGATAAAATATGTTATCTGATGCATGTATGAAATGGTTATAGGCAATGCAGTTTCCATCTATTTGTAACTATCAACGATATTAAAAAAAACTTTTTGAAGGAGAAAGAGAGAATTTTAGGAAATAAAAGAGAAGAAGAGGAAGAGAGGAGGAAGAAAATAGGAAGAGAAAGAGGAATAAAAAATAAAAGAAGAAAGGTCGACATGCATAGTGAAGAGAGTGCATAGGATAGAGCATATGTGTATTCCTACGTGATAGGGATTGGTATTTAATATTATGTTTAATATTATATTTTTTATTTTGGCTAGCAAATAATGTTACATAGAATTTATAGACCATCCTTTTTTGATTTTTTGATATAAGGTTTAATTAAAAGTAATACCTCCAAATGTAATATCTGATAAATCAGATAGGTCTATCTAACAAAGGTGTTAATTTGATCCTATTCAATATCTTTCAAAAGGATCAATCAGAGGTTGTGCAATTTGGCTATTTATAGCCACTTTTGAAATGGAAATATCAACTTGTTATTACCAAATAATAAATATGTATTTCTATTTGTCTGCATCAGTTTGGTATCAGAGTGATGAAGTTGGTTAAAGGGGAGTATCCTCCTCACCTAGGTCAGACTAATTTAGAAGGGGAATGAGAAACCTTTCTCTAATGGATCCTCATATTAGTGTAAAGTTTCATCATCTATTTGGTCTATGACTAAGTCATCTTAGTCTTTCTTAATAAAAATTACCTTGAACCTCGTATTGCATGTTTGGTTTGTGATTACTCCACCTCCCTTGATACTGACTATAGATTCATGGTTTTGTCTTTCTATAAAATAGTGGTGGACGAT
Source organism: Wollemia nobilis (assembly GCA_028583015.1). Classification (NCBI taxonomy): domain Eukaryota; kingdom Viridiplantae; phylum Streptophyta; class Pinopsida; order Araucariales; family Araucariaceae; genus Wollemia; species Wollemia nobilis. The sequence continues at coordinate 6,702,149 of JAQPPZ010017069.1, read as the reverse complement.
TGTTTCTCTCCTTCTAGAAAATCTTGTAAGATCAAATTTTCTATGAGATCTTCTCGACTTGGGATGCCTGAGAAACATAATATTTTCTCTTTATTGTGGATTCTTCTACTAGGAACTATATGGCATCATAGCTCCTTCAGCATCATATATAATAATAATATCTTGCTCCTTCCATTAGCGTATTGCTCTAGAGTTCAAAATCATATATCTTAAGAAGTACTAAGAATTCATGAGCATCCACTTATTTTAAGTGTTGTGCTAACATATCTAAGAAGTTATGCACCTTTCAACATAATATTACAATGTATACTAAGCCTTTTTTTGCATATCTTTAGTTTGTTTTCTCTAAGTGATGTGCTCTTTTATCATCTGCAACAATTATTCCAAGCTATAAGACTTCAATCAATCACATATCAGTTATAGTTTGTTGTCCATATTTGAAGTTGCTTGATTGGAGGAGTAAGCACATAAACATCATAGTGAGATGTCACACTATTATTTTTAGTTCATAAACTAGCTTGTGTCAGACACAGACTTACCAATGGTTCAAACCAGTAACCTAATATATCATATATTTTTTCAACAATTTGCTCATGGCTTTGAGGCTTGCTTTTGAATATTTGATCTATAGCACCTAATAACTTCCATGCCATATGGGAGACTCATAGCATCTACCAATATCATTCTTGAATCATTGGTATAAGGTATGACCATGTCTCAATATTGGACCTCTTATGTCATCACATTGCTCAACTACGAGCTGAAAAAAGTACAAAGGAAAAATCACCAAAAACCACCATGTCTCATTTAGGAATTATTACGAGATTATTTAAGCCATATGGTTTCATTCAATTTTTTGCATATTTTGATAAATTTGTTGTGGATAAAAATCTCTTACATTTTAAGTGACATGTTGTAGCTCATGGTTTGTGAAGTTCAGTATAGAATGTGGTTTGCCAGTAACCTTTACCTCATAGCCTATTTTGAGGAGATATATTTCATGAAGAATTTTGCAAAGAAATGTTCATTAGGGTTCAAATTTTGTGAGGGTATATAAAAAAACAAATTTCTAAGTTGTTTGTCCATATTTTATCTTTGAATGTGTTAATGGATTCATGTTAATATTTTACAATAGCAAGTATATTTTGATAATATTCTTGTAAGTCCTCAAAGGAGGATAAATTCAGCCTAATTTTCTTTGTCTAAAGGGACTCTATTTTTCTCAAATTTTAAGGCACATGTTTTTCCCAATTATACCCTTATTTATACTTGTTGGAAATCTTGTTTCAAGCCTAGTCCATTGGAAGTGATAGTTTTTACTTTTGTAATTATTTGATGTACTTAATTGTGCCATGAAGTATATATTGTAAATAGAAGTGCATTTTTGGTAGTACCTAACACTTCTAAATAGAACTAGTGATCTCTTTATATCTTTGGTCCAAAAACCTCTTTGGCATTCAGTATAAGAGCTATGACACATTGGAAAATAGAACAAATGATAAACTTAGTTGATATAGTTAGTAATTTGGTTGATAAAATTAATAATATGCAAGTCCAACCTACATTGCTAAGGATAAATATTCTTGATACCCATTCTCACATCAAATTGAGGTTAGGATCTATGTCAGGTCTACGAATTCTAAAATTCTTAATAGCTAGATTCTAGACATGGAAAATTGGTTTGCTTATAGCCAAATACCTGATGATGATAAGGTTCCTTTTGCTAAGTTGAAACTTTAGTGTTGCTAAAATCTTGATTACTAAGTGATAAAATTCAAAAAACCCCATCACCACTTGGGATCAATTGATCATATCCTTTAAGACTATATTCTATCCATCTAACTATGATGATGATTTTCTCATCAAATGGCTTCACTTGATGCAAGGAAGACATATATTTTTCCAGGATTATATCTATCTGTTGGTCACAAATCTGCCTAAGTACAAGATTTCATCACTTGTGCGCCCTAGACTCGGCCAACATTGAAAGGCCGAGGGAAAAAGAAAATTCCTTCGAACCGATCTCCAGAGAGGGCTGGCTCCCTTACTAAATTCTACATCGTTTGAAGACTAGGGATGCAGGAAAGAAATTGAAAAATAACTGAAAGAAAGGGAAATATAGCCACAGGCCGAAGTGTAGAATTTGGGGCAGACTAACAACAAAAATTCCACCAAGTTTTATAACAGCATATAATAAAAGGAAAGCAGCAGAATTTAACTCACACCTTTGTAGAGATAACCCCCGGATCGCATTTCAAAATCTACTCACTAACCAACAACGTTTGAATTCAGAATGCAGAATTCAAAACTTAACAGCAAGAGCATGAGCATAAACAGAAATGATTTAAAAAAAAGAAGGAAATCACACACATAAGAATGCTTGCAAATTTTAGAAGCCAAGTCTCTTCTATTGATGCAGAGAACTTAGAGAGTTTTCTTGCAAAATATCTAACCTCCCTTTACAATAAGAATTTGATTAGTATTTATAGAGGTTTTCGCCTCTTTCATTAAATACATGTGGAGGCAAAGTGTCGGCCACTCAGCCACCAATAGCAACAACTTTCTCCTCGACCACAACAATGAACCAATGAGCAAATGCCAAATAAAATAACTCGATGATTTTATCACATGGCATATCAAGCTTCAACACAAATCATCGGTCCAGTTTCAATCTCCATGGTGGCGCCTTGGAAATGCATGCCCACGAAGTGGTCGATGCCTCGAAAATGAACAATATTGCACTGGAATCAAGAGCACATGCTTAAACTTGGTAGCTTCAGCGATCATATCACCTCAAGAATTATCTTTATCAATATTAATCTCTTTTCAAGGAATATTTGCACCAAACTTCACCCAAAATTACATCCATAGGAAAAAGTGTTCAATGTGTGAAAACACTTAAAAAAGAAAAAACACTTTTCAATGTGGCACCAATGATTACAACGAAATGTCAATGTGGCACACTACAACAAAATTCCAATGTGGCAAAAATGCCAACATTTTTGGCGGCTCACAGGGTATTCAGCTCACCTGAATGTAATCGATTCCAGGGCCTTTATTCATTGGGTACAGAGTTCCCACTTGCAGCTGCATCTGATGGTTAGCTACTTGTATCAGCTTCGTCTTGCTTTTTGAGATGTGCTGCGGTGGATTCATATATCGCAACTGCTTCAGCCCATCCATCTATGGTAATCGCCTCCCGAGCTTTGAGAGTACCCACAAGATATCGAAAAGTCTCAACCTTTTCTATATCAAGATGTTTGGCCCTTTGACTGAGCTCCAATAATCCAGATTCAATGCGAATGAACTCTCTCATTAATGGTAACACATGCTCTTCGGTGATGGGCTCCTCCAAATTATCAATATCTCGAAGTATCCATCATGAAAACAGCCCATAATGTATCCAGGTCTTTCTTTGCCAGAATATTTCCTTGATCATCAACAAAACTAGGAAAACCATTATCTGCAAGTGTTTCAAAATAAACCAATGAAATACGTCTTTCATGCTCAAAGGTCTCTTGCAATTGACGAGCTTCTTTAATCAGATTCATCTTGGAGAAATAACTGCGTAATGTGATTTTAGCACTCGCCCAAGCATGGGCTATATCACTCATTGGACGCATCTTGAGATTTATTTGAGTCATTGCTTGGATCTTCATGGCCATTTCCAATTTTGGCTCTAAATCTTGCTCCATGTTGTCTATTATAGGTCCACCATATGAAACAACTGCCTGAACATCCTAAAGGAACAAGAGCACTAATGTAGCCTTGGTCACCATTTTCTTACAATTAGTCAACATCTGACTGTGAGCTTCCTTAATCTTGTCCTTGGTGAGGGACACAGAGTGCATTGATTTTGCTGCCAATTGATTCTGCAAGTTCTAAAGCTGATCCTGCAAAGCTTGAATTTTTAGTTGTGCTTCCTGCTCGGCTGCCTGAAACTGTGTAGTTGTCTGCTTGCTCTCCGCTATGTCACTTTCCAAATGCATCACCTGTTGCTGCCACTGTTGAGATTCAAATTGTGCTGCATCAAATTTAGCCTGTTGTTCCTCTAAGGCTTCCTCGAGCTTTTTGATTTTCTCTTCAGCTTGAATGAGAAGATCCTTGTAATGTTCTGCCTCTAGATACATGGAACTTGATGCCTCCTGTATGGTGCCCATGTGCTCAACTGGATGCTTCTTTGTGAGGTCCTCAGTGACAGCTTGGTATGAATAGTCACTAGATGTCATTTCTCTTTGAGGTTTCTGAACCCGAGGAATCATGGTCACCGTGTGCTTCTCCATTGCTATGGGATCAAAAGTCACTTTCTTTACTGGTTGTGCCATGGCTAGTGAATCCTTTCTCTTACGATTCTTCCACCACCTAGATGAACTTTGTTGTGCCTTGCTGAGTTTTTCTGCTATTGAGCGCTCAGGTAGCAACTCTATCTCAGAGACTAGTGGCTCCTCCATGGCAAAAATTGGGGAAGAGAGAAAAATAGCTTGTTGGGGATTGGATTCAACCATAGGAATGGAAGTGGAGGGGATCTCAGCTACGCTTACTCGAAGAGGTGCTTGCGTGCTTATGGAAGAATGTGAAGGTATGGAAGATGAAACAGAGGGTAATGGAAGGGCAAATGGATTTGGGGCAGATGCAAATGAACTGAAGGCAAGAGAAAAGGATGGAATGGGTGAAATTGAAGAAGCACTAGTGACCTGTGACTGTGGGACAGAAGTGGGAATGGGAGAGGTGGATGTGACGGGAGGTGAAGTAGACATAGGAACTGTGGATGAAAAAATAGTGGTCACCAAATGCTTATTAATGAGAGAAGAAGAAGGAAAATGCATACCTATGGGCTCCTCTCCTTTTGTGCTTATGATCATTTGAGCCGATGGTAAACATTGTTGTATCACAATATTTTCTTCTCCTTTAGATTGTTCCTTCCCCATGTTCAGATCAACCGATGTCACCATTGAATCCGAGTGTGTTGGCTCAATTGCTTGTGATGAAGACTGTTTTATGCTCAACGCAGAATGTGCTCCACTCCTAGGCTTCTTCGCTATGTGAGGGAAAGGAATTTCCATGGCTGCACTCCTTTTATTTTGTAGAAATTGCTCTTGCTCTTCCTCTTCAATAACAATCCTCTCTTTTTCCAATACCTCCACTTGTCCGATCATTTCTTGTTCTTTACCTGGACTACTAATACTTTTAGGCACCAAATCAGCAAAGGAGAGGGGCTGATACTTCTCATAATTATCATCATAAATATTTGAAAAAGAATCATCTATAGCCATCGAATATTTTGTTTTGAGCTTATTTTGATGAACTCTCATGATCCACCAATTGGCAATCTTTTCATCAGACCAATCAGGCAATTTGGTCTTCATTTGCTCAAACAAACCTTCAGGAGGAACCTTTTCTGAGTGATTGGCAGGATCATATTCAACCTCCATTTCATAAAAATCATGCCAAGGAGGAAGTGACATCATCTTCTCTACATGCCATTCAATGTCATGCCCTTCAGGATTGTTCCTTTGTCGCACAATATCTTCTCTGGGGCAACAATGAAATGTTTTTGCCTTGATGAAACTGGCAAAAATACCCAAAGGATCATACTTCCATCGTTGGGGGAGCTCAACCAATCCATGATCATAGAGTGTCTCAACAATCAGTTCATTCTGCCCACACTGAGTAACTGTGATATCACCAAACTTGAAAGGCATAACACATGTATTTTTTTTTCTATTACCTGACCCATAGGTATCATTTATAAAATCACTTTGTCGGGCTACTTCCAAGGCAAAAAGATGTTCAGTTGTAAAATATGGTAGCAAAAAAGGTTTACCAATAAAACCATACACTCTAACTACCACGCCTTGGGTTAGTAAGAAAACATCACCTTTTTTCTGATCAACCACTTCTGCTTGTAGGGCCCGAGGCACTCTGTTGCATACTCCATACATTATCTCCAAAGCAGGTCCTAAAAACATTCTGTTGAAGTTATAATAGGACTCGTTCTTGGACAAACTCTGAGTCCATGAGTATACTGGTAATGCTTTTCCCGCTTCATCTCGTCTTGTTTATTGCTACAAAAGCAAAACGAGAGTGCATATGGTAGAAAAAATACCATGTCAAGAGGGAACAATGCCTAAAGGTAAGATCTTCTCCATTTTGTACCTTTCTCAATTGTGAATGTATCCTCATTTCTAAGAAACTTGCCCAATCAAAGAAAATTGAATTTGGAGTTGTTGTCGCGGCAGTTGGAGCATAAAACCCTGGTTGTGAAATGAATTGCACCAACGATGCTTGCCACTTTTGTACTGCAAAATCTGAAGATAATCCTGTTAGCCATGCTATCATTGAATACAAATCTGGGCTCTTGAAACTTTTCAATGGTGTCGGCATTTTTGGCAACTCTCCCAATCGTGGGGTCTTTAATAACTGGCTCTCCATGAACTGCCGCATCTGAATGGTAGGTTGATACCTCTCCTCCTCCTCCTTAAAACTGAATTTTTTTAATGTAGCAGAAGATGAAAGTTGTGCACCGCAAGCAAACGCATCCTGTATGGAACTAGCCGAGATACTAAACAATACTTCTCCATGGGCATTTTGGACAGTTCTTGCAGCAGTGTTGTAGCATTGTGCGATTGCCCAGATCAGCTCAGGACATGGATGCACAGGTGTACACAAGTACCAGGAGAGATGAGAATGAAATGCTATAGTACGGGGACTCCCAACAGACATATGTTGTGCAGCAAACTCAGCATCTAGACGCAGTCTTTCTACTCCCTTGTTGGTGATATTGCAATCTTTAATCTGTCCCAAGCGATCATCATAAGGTTTCAGTTCCATATCTTCAACCTTTTCTTCTCGAGCTCTTCGCGGCTTCTTCGCGATCTCAGGCCTTTTTTGTACATTCACCTTCTTGGCCTCTGCAGCTTTCCTCCCCATCTTCACCTTCCTTTGAATATGCAGCAACGAACAACAAACCCTTAGAGCAAAAGGGATTCGCAAGACTTCGATATAGGAACCCTGCAAATGCTTTGATTGAAAACAAAAGGATGGGCCTCCTTTTTATAAATTTCCATACACATCCATTGGAAAGCTTTCTAATTTCATGGGCACCGCATGCATTCCAATGATGCTTTTATTTTTTTATTTTTATGCTTCTTACCACTTCTTGAAATGCGAGAAGTGGTAGTTTTTTTTTTTAGAAAGTGTAATGAGTGAGCGGAGTGAGAAATGGTAATGAGCGGAATTTACGGATAGTGCAGCATGGAGAAGGGGGGTGCATGGGAAAAAAACGAGCGAAAGGATTTAAATGCATAATGGTTTTTCTTATTTTAGTATCATTGGTTTTTTTTTTTTTAAATGGCCGAAATGGTTTATTCGGGGGACGGAATGGGAATTTCGGGACCCGAAATAGTGTTTTCGGGCGTTCGAAATGAGTATTTCGGAAGGATAACGAAGACTGCGGACGGGGAGTGGTGGAAGACATGTATATTGGGAGGTCGGAAAGGGCTTTTTGGGACTCGAAATAATGTTTTCGAGGACCCGAAAAGGCTATTTCGGGGGAATATGAAGAAATTTCGGGCATGCATGAGCACGTTATTTTTTTTTTTTTTAAATAATGGAAGGGGGACCTGAAAAGGGTATTTGGGGTGGGAGAAAAAATGAGCTCGACAAGCATGCAATTTTTTATTAATTATTTTATTTTTTTTATTTTTTTTGGTTGACTAGTCAAAGGGCGAGAGGGAAGGGTTTCGGGATCCCGAGAACACTATTTTGGGATCCGAAAAGGGCGTTTCGGGCATGAAGGAACGGGAGGGACGGAATGAAGTTTTTATAATATTTTATTTGAAGTCCGAAATGGGTATTTCGGAGGCCCGAAAAAGGAATTTTGGGTTATGTCTTTTCTTATTTTTAAAAAAAGGGTTTGGGAGGGAAAATTCAAATTTTGGAATTTGAATTTCGAATTGAGCATGGAGGGAGTGGAGAGTTTTTTTTTTTTTTATTTCTTGCATGGGGGAGTTGGGAAAAAAAAAGCCAAAATCCCAAAAACAAGGGTTCCAAGGTAAGGCCATGTTTTAGAGCGAAAGTGGGAAAATGAAGCTTTTTTTTTTTTTGGAGGAAAATTAAATTTGAATTTGAATTTCGAATTGAGCATGGAGGGAGTGAAGAGTTTTATTTTTTTTTTTGGGGAGGGAAAATTCAAATTTCCGAATTTGAATTTCGAATTGAGCATGGAGGGAGTGGAGAGTTTTTTTTTTTTTTTTTTTTAAAACAAGGGTTCCAAGGTAAGGCCATGTTTTAGAGTACAAAGCAGGGAAAATGCAAGTTTTTTTTTTTTTTTTTGGAGGAAAATTAAATTTGAATAATTAGAGAGGAGGGAGTGAATTTTTTTTTTTACACCTCTAGAACCTTGGACCCCCTAAACACCTCATCCAACTTGATTTTTTGGTTTTCAAGTTTTTAAAGAACTCCCTAGTTAAGCATAACCTTCCTAGAGTAGTACTCGGATGGGTGACCTCTGGGAAGTCCCGGCTCTGCACACTTTTTCATTTTTTTTTTTTTTACTGATAATAGGCCTTCAAATGAAGACCATTAACTGGAATTAATAGTGCATGACCATCCATATCTTGCAAATAAAAAGAATTAACTTGATTGGCACCTGTGATTTGAAATGGACCTTCCCATATTGCCTCGAACTTGTGATGTTTGCCAGGCTTTGATTTCTTTTCATTCCACTTCAATACAAGATCGCCAACCTTAAAAGTCCTTTCAGAGACCTTTTTACCGAACCATTTCTTTGTCATCTCAGCATGTTCTATAAAATCCTGGTATGATTTCTCCCGTTCTTCTTCCAACTCGTAAAAGTTGAGCTAATCTCATGTTCATAGAATCAGATTCATCATCCTCATCATCAATCAAATGCCAAGTCTGGAGGGCCGGTAATTCAATATGAATTGGCAAAACCGCTTCTTTGTCGTATACCAATGAATAAGGGGATGTCTTGATAGATTTTTTCACCGAGATGCGATCAGCCCACAATGCTTGATTCAAAAGTAGGTGCCAACTCCGCTTATTGTCGCCAAGGGTCCTCTTCAAAATTCGAAGCAAATTCTTGTTTGTAGATTCGGCCAAGCCATTCCCCTGCGGATAATAATTAGATGAAGTTTTCAAATAAATTTCGTACTTACCCACAAATTCATTGATTTTGGCACCTATGAAAGGAGTTCCATTATCTGTTATAATCGCATCTGGGATACCAAAGCGAGTGATCAACCCCTCAAGAAAAGTGATGACCGTGGCTTGATCCACCTTTTTAGTTGGAATTGCTTCAGTCCATCTAGTGAAATAGTCGGTTGCAGTCAAGATGTACTTGTGACCAGCAGATGAGTTAGGATCAATGACCCCGATAAAGTCTAGGCCCCATTGCTGAAATGGTACTTCTACTTGAATCGGGTGAAGAGGTAATGATGCATTCCTGGTTCTACCGATGTATCTTTGGCACTTATCACATTTTTGACTAACTTTGAAGGCGTCTGCAAAAAGAGTAGGCCAAAAATAGCCTCGCTCGAATAATCTTTAATGCCATGGGTCTACCTGCATAATGACCTCCTGATAATCCATAATGAAATTCTTCTAAAATTTTCTCCTTCTCCGATTCTTTGACACATCTAAGAAGAACCCCATCAATATTCTTATGAAACAAGCCATTTGGCAGCAAGACATACTTGAGGGCTTGCAGTCTAAACCTTCTTCTCTTGTGAGGCATTCAGATGTGAAGGACATTTCCTAGAATAAAAATATTCAATCAGCTCCTCTGTCCAATCTTGATCCACTATAGAATGATTGTCAAAATTACAATTATCTACTACATCCTCATACTCATGAATTGTGGATCCAGAGGAAGCATTCTTTGCAAGCTCTTGGCACAATGCTCGACCTCGAACAAGTTTGGTTGGTCGGATCTCAACATCAAATTCCTGAATTTTAGAAACCCAGCCAGCTCTCCTATCTCCAAGTTCTCCTTGTATGATAAAATTTTGGACATCTGGATGAACAACATAAACTATTGTTTTACTCTGTGAAACAAAGTGCCGAAACTTCTTCAGAGATTTCATTACCGCATACACTTGTTTCTCAATGAAGTTATACTTCTCTTGATATGGTTGGATGACTTGGCTTAGGAAAGCAATCGGACGTTCATTTTCATCATCTCCCTCTCGTGTAAGCACCGCTGCATAAGCTTCTTGTTCACCAACAAGCATAAAGGATAAAATCCTTGGAATAATCAGTGGTTCACCATGACCGGAGCTTGAGTGATCCTTTCTTTGATCTCCTCAAATGATTGCTTCCTCTGCTCGGTCCATTTAAATTCAACATTTTTCTTTAAAAGCTCTGTCATTGGCCTTATTACTTGAGCGAAATCTGCAACAAACTTTCGAACAAAATTAATTTGCCCAAAAAAATATTGCAAATCCTTCTTATTGGCTAGCAATGGAAGCTTCAAAAGAGCTTGGGCCCTAGCTGGATCAATAGCTAGGCCATTTTCTGAAATTACATGTCCTAGGAGCTTTCCCTCCTTTACAAAAAAAATTGACTTTTTTGGATTAATAGATATGCCAAATTCTCGACATTTTTCAAATACCTAGCCTTAAATGAGATCCGTGCTCCTCCCTATTGTGAGAAAAAATAGTCATATCATCCAAATAAATCACAATAATGCGATTTAACAACTCACCAAAAGCCACATCCATTGCCCTTTGAAAAGTTGCGCCAGCATTTGAGAGTCCAAACGGCATTCGCTGGTAAGCAAAGGTTCCCCATTTTGTGGTGAACGTTGTTTTATGTTGGTCCTCATCCCTGACCCAAATCTGGTTATACCCAGAGAATCCATCCAACAAAGAGAATCTCTGAGCTCCCGCAACCACATGAAGAATCTGGTCAATCTGAGGCAGAGGATAATGATCTTTTAGCGAGGCTTGATTCAAATTTCGAAAATCAACACATAGGCGAATATCTCCATTCTTTTTCCGTACTGGGACCAGATTTGCCACCCAAGTTGAATGCTTGATGGGGTAAATGATTTTAGAATCCAACATTTTAAGAAGCTCCGCCTTCATCAGTACTTCAATCTTGGGATTAACTGGTCTCTCGCTTTTGTCTGAAGGGTTTCACCCCATCATGCAACTCAATAGTATGTTGTATTACATCTTTGTTATATCCCTTCAAATCATGGTAACTCCAAGCAACTGTGTCAGGAAATTCATGACATAAATCTCTGATTTGTTCTAACTCCTCGGGAGTACAATCCGTCCCAATATTTATCGATTTTTGGGGACCCAACTCCAGCTTCAGTATACTCCTTCTCATCTAATTTGATCCTATGCTTCTCTCGCCCTATCATTTTGATCAAAAAGGCTTTCAAGTGTAATCAATCCTTTTGGGATATGATTATTCCTTAGTTGAATAAGCCCTTTGGCTTCCTCCTCATCAAGCGTTCTCTCTTCCACAGTACTCGCTTCTCTTATCAAAAAATTTACAATCTGCTCATCACTTTCGAATACTTGCCAATACATGTTCTTGTCTGGGACCGAAGGTCTATAAACTAACCTTACGGTCTTAGGTTTCCTCACTACATGCTCAATCGGAGAGAAGTTTGCTCCAAGAGATGCTAGAAGATCAGCATGCTTATTCAGCTCTCATGAAATGGATTGAATATTCAATGTTGTGAAAGCCTCAAACAGGTCCCAAACTTTGTTGCGGTACGCCTTGAGATAATGCTGCTTGGAGATGCACTTGTTCGTTACTTGATTCACAATCAATTCAGAGTCACCAAAAATCTGCAATTGTTCAATCCCCAATTTTTTTGCCTTCTTCAAACCTAGGCACAACGCTTCATACTCAGTAGCATTGTTAGTACAACTCCAGGTCAGTCGATATGAATATGTTTTCTATAGGCCAGAGGGAGAAATAAGAACAATCCCTGCTCCCGCACCATTTTTACATCTTGCTCCATCAAAATACAACTTCCATAATTGATCGGGCACGGAGTCTTGATCATCTTGATCAAGAGGCATCTTTATTTCAACCTCTTCAGGCTTTGTAATGGAGTAACAACCAATTTCAGTTTCCATCATGGCATTAAAATCGAGCATTGAAAACTCATCCTCTAAGCGAAGCTCATCCAGGACTTCATCCATCAAATCAGGATTTTCCAATTCTTCAGTTATCATGTTGATAGAATGTGTGGACTTTTCTTCTTCTTCCATCTTCTCTATATGAAAAGTAGAAGGCTTCTCATTGTAGATCCGGATTCTTCTTCCTTTGAAAGGAATCTCCAAGTGAGAATAATCCAGAGAAAGGTAGCCTCCCAACTTGGCAGTGAATTCTCTCGACAAACACATACTGAAATATGGTTCCAAATCAACCACAACTACCTCCCGAATTACTGTAATTTGAGGCATACTATGTAGAACAATAGGAATATCCTTGATTACACCCACTATTTTCATGGGAGTCCCATCCAACTACAAGACACCAGGGCTACTTCTTGTATACTCCATACCCATGACTTCACAAACCGCCTTTGGCATGACAATTGTCGCAGCACCAGAATCAATCATGCAGTTGTGCACTATCCAACCCTCCATCCTGAGTGACAAATAAAATGGGGGTGGTCTATTTTTTCCAATGGCTGAAGTAGTTAATGTTTGAGCAAAAATCATCTGGGTAGGATTCTTCTCATTATCTTTCATAGACTTCAATGATTCTTGTAACAAATCAACTTGCCCATGTAATTGTAATGCATCATAGAGACTAACCTTGGCTGGAATCTTCTTCAATTCTTCAACAATATTGTATGTAGATGCACCGGACTCCCTCTTTTCAATAGTGGCTTCATATTTGCTCCGATATTGCTGAGTGGCTTCTACCCTCAGTATTTTAGTCAAATATGGGTACTTGAGCTTTTCTCTGGCTTGTTCCTCTGTTTCAGCTCTTGCTTGCGAAGCTGAGGCTTTTTCTTGCAATATTTCCTTTGCTCGTGGTGGCAAAAGATCTTTTAATAGAACAGGTGAATCTGGCTTTGGTATTGAAGCAGGAGCTTTCACTTGTACTTGTTTCTTCTCATTTTGCATCTTCGGATCAGCCGGTACCCTTAATGGTTCCATCTCTGCTGGATCTACCGTGACTGGCTTCTTCCTAGTTCTCGTGAGAACTGAGACTTGTTCTTCAGATGGAACCATAAAATTATGATCTACCTCAGTAATCATGTTAACTTGTCCTCCAGAAGAGCTTGCGGCCAATGTTTGTACATAGTTCAAATGAACCATACAAGTCTCCTCACCGTGTGGATCATTACATGTAGAGCACCAATATGTTCTTTCTGTAGGGCCAGCTTCCTCATTCGTCAACACAATCGGGTTCTTCTCAGGCACTTTGCTTGTTGAAGCCGCTTGTTCTCTAGTGATCGACGGAGGTTGAAATCTCCTGGGTTGGAAATCTCTCTCGACCTGCTTTCTTTCAATAATTGTGATTTTATTTCCCATTGCTCTTATAGCTGAATTAGCAGATTTTACCTCTTGTAATAGCGTTGTGTAAGGATCAGGATTTGAGGGCGCAGGAGGTGCCGGTATAGGTAGAGGTGTTGGCGGTGCAGGCAATGCTGGGAATGAAGTGGGAGCTGGTAATTGCGGAATGCTTGGTGCAGGCAATTGTGGAATAGTTGGAGCAGGGAGTTTGGGAACTGGAATGGGTGCGATCTGAGGCGCACTTGAGCTCCATGATGGAATAGGATACATGGAAGGCATAGGCTATGAAAATGAACCAGAATACAAATGCTGAGGAAGATCAGGTAAGATAGGCATTGTTACCTTTGGGGGAAGCCTACCTATGGCAATCAAGTCTGCTTCCGCCTTTTGCGCTTGTTCGAACAGCTCTGGGAATGTAGTCACGTTGGACTACCGGATAGCCAAGCCAATGTCTGTGTTAAAAGCTCTAAGATAATAGAATGCAACTTGCTCATGAGTGGGCCGAAGACCTTCAGGAACTCTCTGCCAACTTCTGGTAAATCTGACATTGAAGTCCGCTATCTCCTCCTGCGGATGCCTTTGAATTGCATTAAATTGATGCAACAAGGAAAATGGATCGGCTTGTTCATGAAAGTTTTTGATTAACAACTCTCCTAATTGATCCCATGATGCAATAGTGCCTGGTTGCAACGATCGGTACCAATACAACAATTTCCCTCTCAATGACAACACCAACAATTTTATCATCACGTCTTCATCCATTATGTCATGGATGGTCGCCAAAGAGGCTACATCTTGAATATGCTCATAAGCAGTTTTACCAGTACCATCATAGGTCGGCAAAGCTTTCAAAGCAGCTTGAGGGACTGGATTTTGTGCCTATAAATTCAAGGCTCCCAAACTATTCCATGTCGAGAACTGCCTTGGTGGAGGATTCTGGGCCATTTGGACTGGTGTGTGTGGCTGAGGAGGTGGAAAACTAGTAGCAGTACTAGATGAACTTGAAGGAACAAAAAATACACCAGCAATTTGTGAGGATGTTGCAGAGGACGTAAGTGGTGGGGAGACCAACTTAGGGTGTCCACTTAATTTTTGGTTGTCAAGTTCAAAAAACTCAATGGGATTTTCAAAATTTTTGGCCTTCGATCTTGTGATCATGAAGTACAACTCTCACTGTCTCCACGTTCGGAGGCTTCTGGGTAGTGTTGAGTCACCAAATGTTCTAACTATACAACATGAAGGCGAACATTAAACCTCAATACTATTGAAAGTGAAACTTTCAGGGTCCCACCGGGCATGCCAAAAACTCGTTGGTCACAAATCTGCCTAAGTACAAGATTTCATCACTTGTGCGCCCTAGACTCGGCCAACATTGAAAGGCCGAGGGAAAAAGAAAATTCCTTCGAACCGATCTCCGGAGAGGGCTGGCTCCCTTACTAAATTCTACACTGTTTGAAGACTAGGGATGCAGGAAAGAAATTGAAAAATAACTCGAAAGAAAGGGAAATATAGCCACAGGCCGAAGTGTAGAATTTGGGGCAGACTAACAACAAAAATTCCACCAAGTTTTATAACAGCATATAATAAAAGGAAAGCAGCAGAATTTAACTCACACCTTTGTAGAGATAACCCCCGGATCGCATTTCAAAATCTACTCACTAACCAACAACGTTTGAATTCAGAATGCAGAATTCAAAACTTAACAGCAAGAGCATGAGCATAAACAAAAATGATTTTAAAAAAAGAAGGAAATCACACACATAAGAATGCTTGCAAATTTCAGAAGCCAAGTCTCTTCTATTGATGCAGAGAACTTAGAGAGTTTTCTTGCAAAATATCTAACCTCCCTTTACAATAAGAATTTGATTAGTATTTATAGAGGTTTTCGCCTCTTTCATTAAATACATGTGGAGGCAAAGTGTCGGCCACTCAGCCACCAATAGCAACAACTTTCTCCTCGACCACAACAATGAACCAATGAGCAAATGCCAAATAAAATAACTGATGATTTTATCACATGGCATATCAAGCTTCAACACAAATCATCGGTCCAGTTTCAATCTCCATGGTGGCGCCTTGGAAATGCATGCCCACGAAGTGGTCGATGCCTCGAAAATGAACAATATTGCACTGGAATCAAGAGCACATGCTTAAACTTGGTAGCTTCAGCGATCATATCACCTCAAGAATTATCTTTATCAATATTAATCTCTTTTCAAGGAAGATTTGCACCAAACTTCACCCAAAATTACATCCATAGGAAAAAGTGTTCAATGTGTGAAAACACTTAAAAAAGAAAAAACACTTTTCAATGTGGCACACTACAACAAAATTCCAATGTGGCAAAAATGCCAACACTATCAGTTCAATCACTTATGTATTTTGCTTCATGCATAGGATCCTACACCTACTCTTACTAAAAATTTTAAGAGTGGCCTTCACATACTTGTTTTGAGAGTTGAAATATACTCCATTTTCCATACTTAATACAACTTTTAATCAAGCTCAACTTATAGAAAACAATTTATGCTTAGTCCTATGCACTTATGTATTCTTTAGTTAGTGCACCTCGGTCTTCTTTATTAGTAGCTCCTTGGTATTATTTTTAAATTAAGCACATCTAGACCTTAGAATCAATAACATTTTTCTTATACAAAGTCTTTTCCTTATTATCTTCATTTTCTTCTTATTCTCCAACTTATTCTAATGTATTTTGTCATTATTGTTACAACCAAGGATATGAAATATGCTTTTCTAGAGAAGAAACATAAATGTTTTCTTGTATAGTCTCCTGATGAGGGAATTCCTAAGAAAACTTTGGAAAACCCCATTAGGACTTATGGAGAATATCCTACCTATCCCGAGTTAGAAGATCAACTCAACAATATCATCTTACTTAGTTATCAATATTATATAAGAAGATGTGATAATGTATTTATCACTCGTGCTCATCTTACACATTTTATCCATGGATTGTATCATCGATAATGAATTACAAAAAAACTTGATTACAAAGTCCATTGTTGATAAATTGTAGTTGTCTACATTTCCTCATCCTTATCAATATTCACTTTGATGGAAGTATAGTCATGCTACTAACTAAAGAATATAGTCTTGAATGGAAGACCCAAAGTCATAATACAACCAACCCATTTTTTAATTGTAGTGTTGTATAGTTAGTCATGAAACTACCATATAAGCTTACTTGCCATATAAGTTAGAGATTTGTTGTTTAGTTAGTTGTATAATTAGCAACATACTATTCAAAGGAACTTGCCATGAGATCCATGTCATTTGAATCAAGATGATAATTCAAATTGTCATTGTCATCAGGTGGATGTTGTAATTCAAGCCAAACATCATTTAATAGGAGGACATGAACATAGTTCAATAATGAACCATTTGAATAGGTGGTTATTCAAGTGATATGTTATTTGAATAGCAAACAAGATGTTGTTCAAGTGGAAGTGAGGCATTGTTCTATTGGAAATATCATTTGAGTGAAGAAAAAAATGAGAGCAAATCATCATTCAAGTGGTAGTGTCATCCACATCAAGAAATAAACACCATTCAAGTGGGAATACTATTCAAGTGAAGAATATCATTCATGTGAAAGTGTGAGTAACATTCAAGTGATAGAACTATTACCATTTGAATGGAAGAGCCATTCAAATAAGAATCAAATGCCATTCAAGTAAACTACCATTTAATAAGAGGATGTTAGAGATGTTTGAGAGAATTTTTTTAAAGTGAATAGCCTCATAATTGTTCGAGTGAGATCAAGTGTTATGAAAAAATACCCATTACCCCATTTCAATCAATAATACCTTGTATAAATCAAGTGTCAAAGTTATTTCTAAAGGAGGTAGTTTTTCACTAAAACCCCTCCTTATAACTATATCATATGGTATCAGAGTGGGTTGAAGGTTTGTAATATATGTTGAAGGAGATATGACATGATAAGGTAGATGTAGACTATGTGGTCTTGTGCCCTGACTAGCGGATATAGCTAAGATATTGAGGGGAATATCTACTAGACTAGAAGCAATGAAGACTACCTAGAGAAGAGGTTCTCATCTTGAGGAGGTTACTGATAGTGAAGAGAAGGATACTAGTTACCCAAAATCTTGAATTGAGGAGCAAGGAGAAGAACCAGAGTAGTAGTTGATTCAAGCAATCTCAAGCATGGGAAATAAGCCAAAGATGGATACTCCCAATTTTAATAAAATTTTGAACTCATAAGAGTTGATAGACTATGTAATAAACATGGATAAATTATTTGAGTATGAATCTATGGAAAATCTAAAGTGGATACAATTTTCATGTACAAAGTTGAAGGGATATGCCTTGGTTTTGTGGGATCATGTCCAAAAAAAATTATACTAAATAGGTAAGGATAGAATCTAAACATGGGATAAGTTTATAGTCGAACTAAAGTCTAAATTTTTACTTACTGCTTATTAGATTGGGTTGTTTAGAAGACTCCAAAACCTTAAAAAAAATAGTTAGGAGTGAAATAGTATACAAAAGAAATATAAAAATTAATCATAAGCACAAGTCATATTATAGATTATGAGGAGAAGGCAACAAGATACATAAATGGACTAAGCTTGTCTATACAAGATGAAATTGGTATAATTTGAATTAAAATAGTTGAAGAGACAAATAAATATGTACTTAAGGTAGAATAAAAGTTGACTCACAAGTAATAAACAATTCTAGAGGAAGAGGACAATTCTCTAAAGGAAGATAATAATCAAATAGTGGTAGAAGGCAACATATGCAAGAAGGAGAAGCTAGTAATTCTCAAAGTAATTTTAACTAGAGCACTAAAGAAGCAAATATTTTTGAATAGGAAGAGGTGGTTATGGTAGAGGAATGGGTAGAGTATTCTTCTTGATTTAGATATGGATAACTTGATCACTAGGCACTTGAATGCCCAATAGTATAAAAATATAGTGGTTAAGGAAAATAAATCAAGAACCACATTGCATAGATATATGAAGAAAATGTTGCCTCACCCAAGCACATCAAGGAACTGTAGGTAAAACTTTTACCCACATCCATCTCCAAATAGGAAGATGAATTTTATCTCTACAAAACATTGCATGCTGCTATAAAAGTCTATTGAATACCTAAAGCAGTGGTTGAATAAAAAAAATAATGGATATTTTTTACTAAGTGTTAAAACATTTCCAAAAATACTAAGATAATGATGTTAGCTACATATTTTATAAAATCTAACACCTGATAGTGAAATCAAATAAAACTAGGCTAATTTTTGCATAAATATGATGACCAGATGGATTTGAACACTGATTTTAGTAGAACAAAAAATTAAATCCAACATCTAGAACTCAACATCCCAAGTGAATTGTAATGCTTATTTAGTAAGGAGCAAATTATATGGCTTAATATGGAAGAACATCTACCACCCTTGAAGAATCAAAATCGACTAAATGTGCAAGTCCAACATTCAACATAGCAGCTCAACCTATCAGATAAGGTAGCTAAAATACCATATGGTTTTGAGTGTTGATGTTAGCAGAAGCACTATAAAAGCATGACCTATTCAAGAAACAAAATAATCCTAAGGCATGAGTTGCATCCACCATCTGATAATGTGATTCACCTAGAATGTCAGACAGTTTTGAATGATGATGTCAACTTGGGATGCAAAAATATTTGGTAGTAATAATAAGAAACTTGACACCTAATAAAATAAGAGGTAGATATATTAAAGAGACATCAAGTAAAATCATGCACACAACTGCTAATATATGCTCTCAATAGGTAAATTTATTGTCAGAGAACCCCAAAAATGTCAAAAGCCTCTATTGTTGACACTTGTGTTGTTATAGCTAGGAAGATAGTGGGGTGTCTAAGAGCACAACAAATATGTTAGGAAATCCTATGCACTAGATGAAAGCACAACAACCACCACTCCCTTAGATCAAGTATAAAGTAGCCATATCAATACATGATGCCAAATTAGTTATAAAATAAGTTGAAGATATGAGCACACGTGTTGCAATGGCATGTTAGACCTACAATCCACTCTTTGAACTATAACGACAAATAACCAATTGTAATTGTAAATATATATATACTAGAATGCAAGACATTCTAAGGGTTAGCTCTTTGGCATTTACAATTGGTATACTTGTATTGATTGTATTTATGTATTTTGAATGAAGATGGATTTATTGTTTGGAATTTTGTTCATCTCTCTTTGTTGAACATGTACGTATGCCTTATTGAGTGCTAACAATTTTTTTTAAAGATAGGAATGGATAATTCTATTACAATTATTCTACATTCTAGATTTATCCTTTAATTTACTATTATAGTTCTGTAATGATTTAGCAAAAACTTAGAGTTACTCATGTTAAATATTTTAATAGCATAAGGGATGTAAAGTGTTATGTTAGGTGGTTCAATATAAGTTTTAATTATGAGACTCTTTGTAGTATGTCTCTTGATATTGCAAATTTTGAACCACTTTTATCTCATTTTTCAAATCCTTTACATTTCTTACTTTAGTCTGCAACCTACTATTTATTTAGATTAGCTAGGTATAGGAATTGACCTTCTATAGAGGTTAACTCAGAAAACCTAGTTTTGTAGCCATCCAATATCTTGGCCAAAGTCTTGAGGGTGCACTCCACTCATTAATTTACCTAGGTGGATTTTAGAACCAAGAGTATTTATGGCACACTCGATTGGATGCAAGGGCTCCACTCCATAAAAAATCCACCCATCATGCTACGAAGAGTATTTGTGGCACACCTAATGGGACCCAAATCTGATCATTATTTTATTTCATAGCATTCCTATGATAGTGAAAGACTGAACATCTATTTCAAAAGCTATCTAATTATGCATATACCATTTTAAACATTTGGAGGACTCAAGATCTTGGTGAATAATCTTGACCTATTTTGTGGAGAACTACATGTTCACTTGGTGACTCTATTGAGAAATAGGGATCCTAAAAAATTAGTGAATCTAATAACCCAACTAGAATTTATCCCATAAGCTTATGCTCACATGAGCAACGACTAAAAAATTGGAAGAACCTATAATATTTGTAGAATTACCACCTTTGACATTAAAAATAAATAAATCCTAATCATTCCCTCTATCTCCATATTTTGTAAGCTCCACATAAATTCTAGGATCTACTCACTTTACATCTCTTAATTTATCTCTTTCAAACACATCTATACAAATGGCTCAAAATCAACCTCAAAATTTTCTAAATTGGAATAATACAGGCCCATTAAATCTGCCAAACCAGAATCTCATTCTTACTATTGCTCTTAAATATTTACCAAAATATGATGGTATGGGAAAAATAACCTATAAAAATTTCCAATATATGGCATCATTGGCCGCTATCCACAAAATTCATGAAAAATATGTTATGATAAGGTCGTTAATAATATCACTGAAAGGAAAAGTACTACACTAGTCCTAAACTCTTCAGGATGGTTGCATCAAAATTTACAAATAGCTTTCTAGTAGATTGGTACAAGAATTCAATGAGCAAGTCAATCCATTTTCAATCCTTACTCAGTTTACTACCATTCAAACACACCCACAAGAAATAGTGATGTATTTTAACATTATATTTAGTATAACTTGGTAAAGAGTTCCACATAAAATTAGGCCAATAGATGCCAAAACACTCTATTATTATCTCAGGCCTTCAACATAGATCTAAGTTTGATGGTCCAACAATCCAATGTATTAATGTTTCCAAAATTTTCAAGTAGTTGTCATGGCATAAAGTACTTTAACATCCATAGGTAGACTTCCACCAATGAATGCCATGCCAATCAATCCAAATATTTCACAAATAAATTCTAAGCAATAGTCATCAATGATAATAAACTATTTAACTAATGTAGCTCTAGTGCCTACACCAAAATTTCTAATTATTCTTGCACCTCCCACAATACTAGCACTACCTACTTCAAATTCTCAAATTGCTAGTATGAATGATATTATGACAACATTGAAAAATATAACCAATGAGATCACTGCCATGACAAGAAGAGAAGTAGAAATAAATTTCTAGCCTAGGATATTTCCTTACATGGTAAAGAATTAAATTGTTTCTACTAGAAATTTTAGAGCAAATCCCAATACAATGTATAGTAACAAGAAAGAAATTTATTCCATATTGGCTTTAAAATTAGACCACTGGTGTTAAACTTGCAATGAACCATTGGATAAAATCACTTTCATGCTTCACAAACATCAAATGAAGAAAGTTACACTTGATAAGGTAGAAATAGCACAATAGGGGCAAAGAAATATGTTATAGGAAGAAGAGCATAACTTAATGATTCAATAGGAAGAACTGATCTCAGTGCTAACATGATTAGGAAAGAAACCATTGTAGGTTGCTCCCAAAAAACTTGATTAATTCAAAGTTATAGCTCAACAAAACAAACAACTAGAGAGGAAAGTGCCTTATCCAACTTTTTCAAAATAACAACCAATGCAAGAACCTCCAAAGGAGAAACCCAAAATGATGCAAGGAAAGGAGTCGAAAGCACAAGAGCAGGCTAGAAACAGACTTCAACATCCTTTTTTCACAAAATGATAAAGGATCGAAACAACACAAAATTACTAAAACAATTTCACTAAGCTAGAAAGAGAAGAAAAGAGATAGCTAGAGTCTTCTAATTCCAACATAGTGGAAGAGCTTAAGAAGATGCCATCCAAAGCCAAAATTTATGATGCTTTGATGATTCTAGGATATATTGACCTATTGAGAGCATCATTGAAATATATGAGAGCAAAATATAGACAATAATAAAAGATTAATTTGGCATAAGGTGAAACTACTTTGAAAGATGATAAAAATAGGCCACCACCTTTCTATATGTCTCTACATATGGAAGGATGGGTTATGAACAATTGTATGGTAGAATCTAGAGTAGAAGCCACTATGATGCCAAAGGCAATACATGAATATATGGGCATGGAATATACTTATTCCAGTTCAAGAGTGTTGTAGCTAGATGGTACCCCAATAAATACTATTGGGGTGATCAAATATATTCCTATGGTACTACATAATATGCCTCAGATAATAGTGATACAAGAGATAGTTGTTGTGGATCTAGAGCCTTATTTTGGTATGTGTCTATACTATGAATTCACCACTAAGTTAGGTGGATATATATCCTTAGACTATTCACATATTTTCTCAAAAAATCCATCCACCTACCTAATAGAAAAAATTGAAGATCAAGTTTAGATTGATAGTAGCATTGGGATGATCAATGAAGAGATTGATCTGATGGAGGAAATCACTGATAAATTTTATATTGAAGATCAATTTTCACTTAAGGATTTCAATTATATGGTCGAGATAAGGATCAACATTTATACTATTTCCAAGTCGAAAGAGAAAAATACCTAGCCATAAAAGGAGAATATCTTAAGCAAAATGATATGTGGAAGCTCTATTTTTATGGAGCTAGATGCAAAAATAGTGTAGGAGCTAGTGTAATGTTTATTTCACCATTTGAAGTAGTTAAATGATTATCATATAGACTAACTTGGAGTTTTACTAACAATGTTCTAGAGTATGAAGCATTGTGCATCATGCTCAAACAAGTAGAAAATATGGGGATCAAGCAATTAATTATTTATAGAGATTTAGAGCTGGTGGTAAATTAGGTAAAAGAGAAATGTAGTAGCAAGCAACATTATATTAAATCTTACTAAAATGAAATTTGGGACCTATTTGAAAGCTTTAATGCACTGAACATAAAGATAATTTCTAGGAAATTGAATATGCAAGTTGATGCATTGGCTTATTATTGAGCCAATTTTTTCCCATCGTCTAATTTAAGAAAAAAACTATAATTTATAAAATTGGTATTTAGGCCATCTATGCCATACAAGGAGACTTTCTGTCAAGTGTTTGATGATGATAAACAAATAGTGGATTTATTGATTCAAGAAATAAATTGCATATATGCAATAGAAGTTAGTGAGGATTAAATGGTCCAATTGAAGAACAACCATATTTCTAAGGGACTAGTCATCCTCAAAAGCCTATTTGATAGCAATCATTGGTCAACTGGATAAAAAATAAAAATTGATGAACAACAGTTCAAAGAGGCTCAACTCAAGTCTAAAAATATTTGAAGGTTTGTGTGAAATGCTTAGAGGAAGAAGTATAGCAACTACTAAACCTTTACAAATAATACAATGACATCATAACCTAGAGTTATGACGACTTGAAGGTCGACAATAAGGATACCATTGAGCATACCATATAATTACTACCCAATGTGAAGCCATTCTAGAAAAAAAAATCCAGTAAATACTAAGATAGAGGTATTAATGAAGAAAGAGTTGTTGAAGCTACTAAATGCAAAGATCATCTAATTGATCAAACACTAGATGAGTATGACCTTGTTCACAAGATTACTAAAAGCTATGTCCATATCCCTTTGGAAGGTAGTTCTAGCATTTGATAAGCTAAAATATATTCTTTGATAGGAAAATATGTCCTATTTAGTTGTGAATGTTGTCTTATATTGGTCCTCCTATTTAATCCAAAATTGATTAAAACCTGAAAACTCATCTAGTAATGAAAACCTTTCTACCTAGACAATTGTATGCAAAATTTGAACGATCTTGGGAAAGGGGTAGTGATCCTTCAATGAATACTTGTTCAACTTTTTGAAATTCACACAGAGGCATATGATTTCATTATTATTATTGAATGGGATCAGGTTGACCACCCAAGCTGAGAATTTACTAGAATATCATTGGTCCAAGGCTTGTAGTCATAAAGAAGAGACATGCACCACTAATGCTTACACGAACGTACAGTACCAAGATAAAATTTTCTCATATAATATCAACATGCACAATATCTAGAATTTAATTAGCAATGAAAATTCACTATGGGTATTCCTCGCTATAAAAATAGGGCCAGTGTGAAACAAGCATTTGTATATTCATGTATAAGGGGAAAACTCTATCAAATTGTTGATATGTTTTGTGAAGCACTCTACAAAGTAGAAGGGATATACAATTGTTGGTGCCTAAATTCTTAGTAAGATGGTGAAAATAGCTAGAGGAAAAATATAATAGAAGTTGTAGAAGATCACGAATGAATTGGAGGAAAATTTATCCAACATGTATGACCCAATCATTACTATCAAAGCAAAATGGAAAAGCTTTTGATATGGGTCAAAAATAAGAGGAAAATTGTTTTCTAGTATAATTAAAAATATCCCATGGAATTTATTCTTATCAAGTTACATACTCAAATTCATCTACCCCTATCCATAGCTCATTTAGGTAATTATAATGTGCTATAACCTAGAGACTACAATAATATTCAATACACAAAAGCAATCATTATTCACCATCAAAAAATAAACCATTAAAAAGGTGTTCACAATGAATGAACAACTAGGTATGAGTCCCAAGTGTATTAGCATTGTTGAACAGAAGAAATATTAGAAAAGCTAACCTTCATGTCTTGGCTGAATTTGCATTTGGGTAAAGCTCCTAGTAGTTTCCCCAAAGACCCTGTTGAGTGGATATTTTACCCAGTTGCAAAATCCCCATCACAATAGGGTATTAATCCAAAAACCCTCTCTTAAAAAGAAATTAAAAATAACTTCGCCAAGGTTCTGCTATATAAGCATCACACATGTGTATTTGAAAGTGAAATAATCAAGAATAACAAGCGCTAGAAATAACCAAGTGATTTGCAAGTAACTATTAACAAGGGGCCTATTGGTGTAATTCATTCATGATTTATGATTGATTTGATTAAGTTGCAATGAATGTGTGCTTGTGTGGATTGATAAAGTGGGAGTGTTGATTCCTTCTTTATATTTTCTTTAATCTGTCTTACCCTGAATCCATGTTAGTGGGTTCATTTTATCTTTATATTAAAATGTAAAGTTAGAGTGATATGCCTTTAATGTGAGATTGGAGTTAGTATTTGCAGTTAGTAGGTTCAATTTTATCTTCAGATTTAATGCTCTACTAATTGCAAAGTTAGAAGTTAGAAGGTTAGCAAGTTAGAAAGTTAGTGTTCATTTGCTTTATCTGCACTTAATGTGAGTTTGAGGGTTAGTGGAGTTAGCAATTCCTTTTATATTTTATTATGCTCATGAAGTCAGTAAGTGTTGTGGAATTGTCCACTCCATTTTCTTATCTTTGATTTAATGTGAAATTGTAGGTTAGAAACCCTTCCTCCTAGATTGATTTTATCTTATTTATGCAAAATAAAAATCTATGCAAAAATGTTCCTTTTAATATCCTGAAAGATGATCCAAATAAATGTAAATGTAAGTGCTTGTGAAATTAATTATTTGTATTATGTACACTCAATATTTTCCCGATCATATTTATGATTTAAATAGGATATTTTGGGATTCTAAGTTTTAGATTGAAAGACTTAAACAAGTGGGGTTTGTAAAAATAAAATAAAATTTATAGAAAAGAAACTTCAACTAAACTAAACTAAACTAAATCTGGAATATAAGTGTAAACACAATATGGTGTCATGCTTCCCTACCCTAAAAAACCAGATATTATGAGAAAATACTAAGGGTGACCTGATCTAAACAAACATGCATAAACACAATTTTGTTAAATCAAGTGCTAGAATCTAAGGAAAAGAAACCCTGGATTCAAATGAACCTTCATGTAGTGTAACCTACTAGAGCATGTAACGCTAGATACAAATCCAAAAAATTCAATGAAAAGGTTAAACATTAAACATAGAATCCTCATAAATAAATCTCCACTAGGGCTGGATTTTTGTAATCAAGGACATATGTGGATATTTTGCCCAATTGCAAAATTCCCATCATAGTCAAGGTATTAATCCAAAAACCATATCTTGAAAATAATTTAAAACAAAAACAACTTCTCCAAGGTTCTGCTATATAAGCATTGCACATGTGTATTTGAAAGTAAAATAATCAAGAATAACAAGTGCTAGAAACAACCCAGTGATTTGTAAGTAACTGTTAAGAAAGGGTCTGCTAGTTTAATTTATTTGTGCTTTGTGATTGATTTTCCTAAATTGCAATGAATGTAGCTTTGTAAAAATTGATAAAATGAAGTGTTGCTTCTTTGATTATCTTTGCATTAATATGTCTTACCTTGAATCCCTTTTAGTGGGTTTATTTTATCTTTAGATTAAAATGCAAACTTCATTTTAAAATTGTGCCTTAATTTGAGATTGGATTTAGTATTTGTAGTTAGTATGTTCAATTTTATCTTCAATTTTAATGCTCTACTAATTGCAAATTTAGAAGTCAGAAGGTTAGCAAGTTAGAAAGTTAGCATTCATTTGCTTTATCTACACTTAATATAAGTTTAATGGTTATTGGAGTTAGTAATTACTTTTATCTTTGATTATGCTTGTGAAGTCAGTTTGTGCTATGAAATTATCCACTCCATTTTCTTATCTTTTATTTAATGTGAAATTTTAGGTTAGAAACCCTCCCTCCTAGATTTATTTTATCTTATTTATGCAAAATAAAAATCTGTGCATAAATGTTCCTTTTAATATCC
The DNA here is from genome assembly GCA_028583015.1 of Wollemia nobilis. Taxonomy (NCBI): domain Eukaryota; kingdom Viridiplantae; phylum Streptophyta; class Pinopsida; order Araucariales; family Araucariaceae; genus Wollemia; species Wollemia nobilis. Next base: position 6,675,051 of record JAQPPZ010017069.1, on the reverse strand, counting down.
TAAAATATGATCCAAATAAATGTACATGTAAGTGCTTGTGAAATTAATTATTTGTATTATGTACACTCAAAATTTCCTAGATCATATTTATGATTTAAATAGGATATTTTGGGATTCTGAGTTTCATATTGAAATATTTAAACAAGTGAGGTTTTCAAAAATAAAAGAAAACTTGCAAAAAATAAATTACAAATAAACTAAACTAAAACTGGAATATAAGTTAAAGAACAATACACCATCATGCTCCCCTACCCTACAAAACTAGATATTGTGAGAAATTCTAAGGGTAACTCAATCTAAACAAACCTGCATAAACACAATTTGATTAGATCAAGTGCTAGACTCTAAGGAAAATAAATCTTGCATTCAAATAAACCTTCATGTAGTGTAACCTCCTAAGAGCATTAAACACTAGATATAAGTCCACAAAATGCAGTAAAAAGATCAAGCATTAAACATAAAAATCTAAAAAATAAATCTCCTCCAATGTTGCTCACAAGGTGCAAGTTTCTTGATTCATATGCATTAAATTTATCAAAAATGATTTGTCTTTGGTTACAAAAAATTCTAGCCCCTTAACAATGGGCTTCCATGGGTATTTAAAACCTTTAGGAATCCTTTTCATTTCCACTTCCTTTACCAAAAAGAGGGCAGAAAAAAGTGGAATGAAATACATAAATATGACCTTTCATATTCTTACAAAATTCTTGAATTTAAATAATTGAAACAAACTATTTTATTCTTCCTTATATCTCCTTCTTGATTTGAGATCCTAGTTATCCATATTAAAAATAAATTCCCCCTTTTCTTCCTTCATGTGGCATCAACATGACTCAAACCATGATTGATAAGGAGCAAGCCTTATCTAGCTTTCATCTACCACAACACCCAAGGCTTAGGTTCAAAACAAACTTCAATGACCCTAAATTTGTTTCTCTCTTCATGCGGTAAGCTCTCATTGTGTACTGCTTCATCCTCTATAGCCTGTAATGAGACCATAATTTTTTCACTCCCGTCATCACGCCTCATTCATTCCTCCTTTCTATGATTAGTTTAGTCCTATGTTTGAAACTTGAAGACACTCTGTGACTCCACTATGCTTGATATTTCAACATTTTCTTCCTCTTTGGTATTTAAAAATATAATCAACATGTATGGTATTTAGGGTTTCCTAGAAACAAGTAAGGGTTAATCATGGTTCATATTATCACATCAAGTCCTCTTGCACTATGGACCTACAACCAAAAAATATTTGTTACCCTTACCACTCGCTATCATCTGATACTATTAGGTGGGACGTTATCCCACATCTTTGTTGCAATGGGTCTTTGTATACCCCAAATTAGATACCTCTACAATTCCTAATCATGGTCAACATTTACCATCAAATTTATCCTATAGATTTGGGTTGTTGGTATGTCATGTGTGAGCAATCAATGGGTGAAGGATATTATTTATTGTGGGAAGGTCTATTATCCCACATTTGTGGTGTTTGGTTCCTCGAGTGCTTCATAAGGTATCTCTCACCTTAGCTTAGTTGACTGCATTCAAGAAATCTCTATCCTTTGCTATGCACCATAAAAGCCTCATCTTATGACATGCTATCACATCCTCGATCCATCATCCTACCTTGTGGTGCCACGTTCTCGGTCTGTCATCCTCCCTTTTAGAACCTTGTGAAAGCATAAATAAATATAAGGAAAAATAAAGCAAAACCTAATGAAGAAATCAAATAGAGAACAAATTTACAATTAAATCAACATAACTTAAAGGTGAGAAGCAACATAGTAAATAAAAATAAAAGTAAAAAATAACATAACAATAATCAAATAAAATAAATTAACTAAGCAACAAAATACTAACTAAACACAAAAAAAAAAAACAACCACAATGACAATAAAATACAACAAATTACTGTAACAAAAAATTTGACAACAAAAAAGACAAAACAAAAAGAACAACAAAACCAACATATTTGAGCAATAGAAATAACAATCATTTTGCTAGAAAAAATAGCAATAAAACATCAAGCAATAACATGTAACCTAAACTGCTAGCAAAAATGACCCCATCGATTTTATAATCAAGAAACATCATGGGACAATTAGGTAAAAAGAAAGAACCCAATTGCTCAATAATATCCCATTAGTTCAATTTTATACAAAATTCAAGTGGGTCTCCAATATTGGGGCTAGTTGTGATATACTCACAACAAATGGTGGCTCTGCTGGGAAATGCTCTTGAGCATTTTTTATGAAGAATCCAGTTCTATAATTAATGAACCAAAGGTTAGAAAAGTATACACCATTTAGCAACACATAATGAAAGTAAGGTCAATAGCTTCATATGATGACAAATGGATTAATTGCTTCTACATGGTGTGTGCAATGTGGTTCAATTTGCATCCTTGGGGCCATCAAAATTCCATCATATGGTTTACCTTTAGGCTATGAAATGCTGCTCATAATATTTTATTTTTGAATAATATTTTTGCAAAGTCTCTTTTGAGCATAATTTGTTCATACAGAGCCACACTACCAGTTAGGCGTCCGTAGCCCCGGTGGATATTTTATAAACTAGGTGAATAATCTGATCAAGTTTTTCAATGCTCGTTATATATATATGGAGATTTTCTAAACTAGGTGAATAATTTGATCAAGCTTTTCAATGCTCGTTATATATATATATATATATATATATATATATATATATATATATATATATATCAATATTTTGTCTAGATAGAACCCCACTTCCATTCAGGCGTCCATAGCCCCGATGGAGTTTATCCAAACTTAGTAACTGACTTTATCAATATTTGCATTGCTTGTACTCTTCTTTCATAGATAACTTTGCCAATATTTGTGTGATACTTGAATTGGATTATGTTATATAATCACCTTAATCGGTTCACCAAGATGATTTCATCCTTGACAATTCCAAGGAATTTTTGTTCATGTGATGTTCATTAAAGTGAAGCTTTGGCATAATATTCCATTGTTTCACATTCCCCCATATTAGTACACTTAACCAAGGATAATTACTATATAGATTCATTTTATTTCCCCCAGTTCAGTTTGATTCGTGGGTTGTATTATATATTATGAAAACATGTCATTTTGTCAGTAACCATCACAAAACCAAAACCACAATAAGGGGATTGACTCAAAATGTAATGTATGGGAGCATGAAAATGACTCTAACACACATAAAAAAAAAACTCTTAAAACACTCTAAGGAGATGAGAAAAAAACAACAACTCAAAGGAAAACCAACACACAAAACCAAGACTAAACATGAAAACCAAAAAGTATTTACAAAATATACAATATAGTAAAAATGGCACAAAAATAAACCATGAATTTCCTGATCCCAAATTTGATTTCTTTCAGGAATAGAAAGAATTTTGACATGATAGGCACATTGAATTATACAAGCATCAATCCACAGTAAAATTATGCATACAAATACAAAATTCTTTATTTTATCTTTTTTATTCCAGTATTCAACAATTTCAATTTGAGATTATGTCATATTAAATTGGCAAGCAAATGCATGATTTTCAATTATTTCTTGCTTATTACATAAGGTGTAAATTCCAACATTCAATTCATCACTTTGAAAATATTTCTCATTTTCACAAGCATATAATATTTTCTTCAAATAAGAGGCTATTTCTAAAATTTTTGACATCAAGTCACCCTCTAAAGTTTTAGGTCAATCATGCTCACACAACACTTTGCAAGCATCTAAGATATTTACTAAATAAGGATCATTATAAGTTTTTACCCTAGATTGAATTTTTAATATTCTATGGACATGATTCAACAATTCAAGTATATTCATATTTGTTTCATTTGACAAGACACTCTTATTAGCAATGTAAGTAGAAACCAATTCTAGCTCTTTGCTAACCTCACATGGCACTTGATCATTAATCACATTTGAATATAAAATTTTATGATGCAAAATTTTACCTGGTTTTTGGATAATGGAACATAAAAGTTTAGATTTTACCTTTTGTATATTTCATTTGGCAAACCTTTATGAGCATTTGTAATCTTTTTGTTTTCTTTATGAATTTCATCATCATCAAACACCTGTTCAAAAATACCAAAGTTAGACACCCAATTAAACATATGCCCATATTTCTCAAAACAAGAACCTAGCTTCACAAGATATGTGCCACCTAAAACCTTTCCATGATCAATGGCTTGATCTATTTTAGAATCCATATTTTCATTAGGACCATCAATAATATCAAACCCAAACCACTCAGGTTATGGAATTTCCTCATTTTGATATGGCTAGATATTGTAGAGCCAATAGGTGGATCAATATTTTTAACTTCTTACCTCTCAAAGGAGACCAAACCAAGTGGCTATCCCTATTTATCCATGGTAGTAGAATCATTATCATTTTCCAACACTTGATTATATTCCAACCCTTCTTCCAAAAATTTCTCAAATTGTACAGGACTTGTAATATCCTCATGCGAGAAAGTAATTGTAATATCCTGCATATCAATTGACAAAAAAAAATCATTAAAAGGTTTAGAGTGGGCATATTCTTCCCTTTCTCCCAAGAATCATAGTAATCATCTTCCAAAATCAAGTTGTGATGCTCAACTACTTCTTCACCATATTCCAATTCATCAACGTGTTTCTCATCAAATTCACCTTCACCTTCCTTATATGGTTCAATTAATTTCAAAAGTGGGCTACTCTTTGTATTTAAGCTTGCAAGATTACAATCCACATTTGTAACCCATGATTCAATTTTATCACAATTTAGAAGGTGTGGGTTTTCTTGACCATCAGTTTCAACAATCTCATCCAAAGTGTCTTCTGAGAAAAAGTGAAATTATGTTGTCTTAAAATTCATTTATTGATTCTCTTTCAACCTCACTTTCAATCACTTTTTATGGATTAGGGGTTTCTATAATGTGATTAATTTTTACATTCTTCTTTCTATGATCACTCCAATCCTCCTTTGTGAATAATGATTCTAAACCTTTATTTCTCAAACAAAAGGGTCATCTTTTGGGACATAATAACATTCTTGATCATTTCTTTCAACCACTTAATTCAAATCTATGGAAGGTCATGTATTATCACATATCTCCGTGATAGTTAACTCTAGGATTCTTCCATAACTTGAAGCTTCATACATTCCTAAAAATGAATTATTCTCGACATTTTGATGGGCTTGTTCACCATAATTATCATCAATGTGCATTGGATTTGAAACTTGCATCTCCTCTAGTATGATGTATAGGGTGGATATGATATTTGGAAATTCATCTTTGTCCCATTGATTGTTTACATTAGACATAGTTGATTTAGAGGGTACTAGATTAGATGGTTGGTGTATATTGTTTGCAATAACTCTTGAAAAAGATCTCATGGGAAAATATTGTGCCTCAAATCAACTTAGGGGTGACTTTTGATTTTTAGCCTTAGGTTTACGTAATGATAGCTTACCTACATTAACATTTCTCAAAGTATACCATCATTCTACCATAATTACCTCATTGTAGTCCTTAGGCAAGGATGAATCTTCAAGAAGATTCCTTAGAAATTTGGATATCGAGGGTTCTAATTCTCCTATGTAAATTTGAAAGGCTTTCTCTTTTGATATACTATAATGTTTCACCATTTTAGTGTACAACCCATGGAATCTATCATTGAATTATATCATGGAATCGTTAAGTTGTTTATAGATAGAGGTAAACTAATTTTGCAACATAACTGGGTCAACCTGATTTCCAAAATGGTCAAGAATGTTGTTTCTAGTTGGACCCAAGAAGTGATAACATCTATAGGTAATTGGATATATCAACTCAATGCTATGTCATCCAATGTGTATGAGAATAACCTAGAAGCAACATCCTCATGGAAAATTTGCAAGTGAATTAACATGCTCTTCTAGATAGAAAATATTTGTATGTGTCCTAATGCCACATCTTGCCTAAATTATGGTGCAAACTCCAATACACTTTCAATAATTTGATGGGTTATTCTATGTATGTTTAAATGACTATGATGGTCACCTAAAAAATATGCCATTCTTGCTTTTATTTGATCAAATGTCACTATTAGTGAAACTCAAATAATAACTTTAGAACCAATTTTGTTATTCAAATAAAGATAACTTGAAAATATGTGTAAAATGACTAACAAAATTTAAATGGTTAGGCAATTGAATCATGAGAACCAAGAACTTTATCACAAGGTTAGCCTTAATACATCATGATAAAAGAAATCCATGAATGCGATTGCTTGTCAACCAAACCATGTTAGCACAATAATCATATCAAATCAAATCCAAAACCATAAAGCAATATTCACAATATCAAAGGATAAACATCAAATTCTATTTTCGAAGAATTTTTGCAACAAAGCACAATTAGTAGCAAGACAAATGACCAATTCAGGCCCTCCTTCCAAAATATTTCTATTGTGCATGAAGGACGCTAAAGATAAGCATTAAGCTTCAATTTCATCTACTTATGAATAGAAGATTTAACAATCAAAATGATTCAATAACAATACAATAAACCATTAAACCTACACGTTAGCTATCAAAAACATAAAATCTTTGCAACAGAATAACTATGTTAGATGCACATGAATTCTAGTAAGCAAATCACAAAGTGAACATAGGCCGTCCTTCTAGTACCATTTCTATCGAGTGGATATTTTTCCCAATTGCAAAATCGCCATCACAGTCAAGGTATTAATCCGAAAACCCTCTCTTGCAAAGAAGTTAAAACAAAAACAACTTCTCCAAGGTTCCATTATATAAGCATTGTACATGTGTATTTAAAAGTAAAATAATAAAGAATAACAAGTGCTAGAAACAACCCAATGATTTGCAAGTAACTGTTAACAAATGGTCTACTGGTTTAATTCATTTGTGCTTTGTGATTGATTTTTATAAATTGCAATGAATGTACCTTTGTAAAAATTGATAAAATGAAGTGTTGCTTCTTTGATTTTATTTGCATTAATCTATCTTACCCCAAATCCTTGTTAGTGGGTTTATTTTATCTTCATATTAAAATGCAAATTTAGAGTGTATTGGAACTGTCCACTTCATTTTACATATATGCCTTTAATGTGAGATTGGATTTAGTCTTTGCATTTAGTAGGTTTAATTTTATCTTCAATTTGTTAGAGTAATATTCCATTCTTTGGGATATTTACCCTTTACTCCACTAGGTAAAATAGGTAGTATATTGCATTATACTACATATGTAGATTATTACATTTAATTTTTACTACTTACCATAAAGATATTTACTGTGCTAAATATCTACTGGTAAACCTAGGTTAGTATATAAAATATCCTAGGTTAGATATTTTAGACTAGTAGTTAGTTCATACTTCTCTACCTAGGTTAGTTGTTAGCACACTACTCTCCTGACGCGTTATGTTAACGTTATTTGTGCTAATATAGTTTTTTTGTAAACTATATAATGCTTAGACCTTTCTAAGCTAATGTTAATGCATATTTTATTTATCAAATCATTTATCTTACCTTTCCCTTACTAACATTGGCATCAGAGCCAGGGAGGAGGCACTCATTCCAAGTGGAGAAGACGAGAGCAGATATCGTTCCACTGGAGAAGGCGACGTGCAGGGTTTGGTTTGATTTATTATGCACTTCATTATTTAATCATTTCCTAAGGTTGGTGATGATTTTTTTTGCCTCACCTAACTTGGGCCCATAGACATCGAGCAGGAAGGCGAACAGGGCCCACAGGCCCACAGACCTATGTGGGGCAGAGCCCTCATCATCGGGTGGCCATGTGAGAGGGCCCACAGGCCCATAGACCTACGTGGGGTAGACCCCACATCACCGAGTGGCCATAGGAGGACAAGAAGTCCTCTAAACATCGTCATGAGCATTCATGCCCGCCTGCCCATCCGACGATCGAAGTTAAGTCTTCGATGACCAGACGTGGCCACTAGAGGTCAACCTGCATGAGAGGGTAGGAGCACCATTCGTGCGGTGACCAAACTCCACGTGAGGGTAGGATCACCCTCCGTGGAAGGCCACATGGCAACTAGGTTGCCCTACACACGAGGGCAGGAGCGCCCTCCGTGAGGCGGTCGAATGTCATTGGAGGGCAGGAGCGCCCTCTATGGTGGACATGGAAATTGAGAAACTCAAACCGACACACTCTGACAGGGTAGGAGCACCCAGTCAGCTATCAGACGAAGACCTGGGTAGGAGTGCCCTAGCACAAATCCCAAGGATAACCATCTAACTTGAATTGGACACGTGGACGTTGACTGGACCTAACACATGGCAAAGAGCCACAAGGACTGGACTAGGCACAAAGCGACATGTGGCAGACTGTCCACGTGGCACCTAAGCCAGACCTGAAACGTGGGTGACATGTGGTGGACTACCACATGCCACCCGACTCAACCTAGCCACGACAAGTGGTAGCTTGACAACCGCGACATGTGGCAAGGACCAAAATGCAGGTGAGGGTGATTGCCCGAAGGTAGTCAATTAGCTAAGGGATTGAAAGCCCTTTTATTTCACATTTTTCCCTTTTATTAGCATGGGTGATGTGGGATAATTCCCACATTCCCCCCCCCCCCCCGAGCGAGGAAATAAGGAAAGGGAAATTAATTCCCTTCCCTTCACGTCGGGCCCTATAGCCCGACCGACCAAAGGGGTCGGGCTAAGGCCTTGTGCAGCGAGGAGTCATGAGTTTGACTCCCGCTGACCCTACAAAGGTATTATTTTGCCTTATAAAACAATGTGGCGCCCCATTTGGTAGGTAATGACTTTTTTTTGCATTTTTTAATTAAAGTTTTTTTTTAATAATTTAAATATTAAATAAGTGTTTTATTTAAATCAATTTTTTTTTTTAATTTTACATTGATTTGATTAAAATATTTGTTTTATTTTTATTATTAATTAAAATTATTTTAATCAACTTTATTTTAATTTGCAAATTCAAAATCAACTTTAAAGGACCTAATTTTTATTGCAAATTAGAAAGCCTTACACTCTTCTCAAAAGACTTGTTCATTTAGCAAACCATAAAGAATCAAACTTGAATTTTTTTTGCCAAATTGGAAAACAAGGAGATGGAGAAATTTGTAAAACATCAAAATTGAAAGTGTGCATTTGTTTTCTCAAAAAGGGGGATATAAGACATAAAATTGCACATATTTTTTTTTGCAAACTTGAGAAGAACTTGAAGCCTTGGGTCCATCAAAACCAAGTTGTTTGGCGACTGGTCTGGAAGCCTTTCAAACATGGGTCGTGTGTCGACTTGTCTTGAAAGGAGTGCTCATATTGTTAATTTTTCAAAATAAAATGGGGAAGACAACATTGTACGTCTTTTGCAAAATTGTAAAACAAAGTAGGAGACATAAAAATATCAATTTTTTTTTTTGCACAACACACATTAATATTTTGTTGCAAAAATTAAAAAAGGTGCATTTTCGATTTTACTCGACACCTTAATTGGCAAATTAGGTGCATTTTCGGTTGCATCCGACACCTAGGTGATAAGAATTTTGTGGGCATTCTTGTTTGATTATTGCATTATTTATTTTTGCAATTATAATTCATAGAATCAAGAACACACTAAACCCCAAAATTTCACAAATTTGTGTAAATCCTTGCATAGATTTCAAGCCAAAATTAATTGGTATTCTCTCCTAAATAAAAATCCCTAATTCACTTTTATTTGTTTGGCTTAATTTCCTCAAAATTTTCATCCTTCTTGAATGGTGTTAAGGCAGGTGCCATTAAATATTTGTTTGAGTGAATTATATTTTGGTACTCTTTTAGGGTAACCAAAAAGAAAGAACAAGTTTTTGAAAATAAGGAACCTTAAAAAGTTGCAATCCTTTGCACTAAGGGGGGATAATTCCTTTCTTCCTTCAAAACACAGATTTTTGACAAGAGGGAAATAAAACTTGTAAAGGCAATAATAAAAGTAGAAGTCATAAAAATTATACCTTTTCTTTTAGACTTCACAATAGCAATCATGCTTGAATTTCTTACAATAAGCAAGGATGATTTGGTGAACTTTTTGATAAAATTGCCTAGAAAGCATAGTTTTGCACAAATTGTAAAAATGACAACCATGACACCATTTAGTGTTGGTTTCAAAACAAGCAAAACTAAAATGGCAAAGGCACATCACATAAGCCATCTTTCTAGTGAAGTGTCTCATTCGGATTCTAATTCTTGTTCAAAGAGAGCAAACAGAGTGCTCATTGCTAAGATAGTATTGTAGAGGAAAAACACATTTTGTCACCTTAAGCAAAGCACCATTTCCTCTCTCTTTTTGTTAGGCTTCATAAATAGCATAAGTTTTTGTTTGAAGTACTTGTAATAAATGGGTGTTTGTACCTCTTTTAGGCTTCATAGATAGCAAACTCTCATTGTTTGAAGTTCTTGTAACAAAAGGAGGGAATTTTTTGGTGTAAAATTGCCTAGGAGGCAATATTTGTAAAATCCTTCACAAAACTCTTAAGTTGCACATCTTTTGTAATTAATGGGGGATATACATTTCTTTTCTTCACAAATTTTTTTAAAAAGAGAAGAAGACTTATAAGGGTACATTTTTGGCATCGTCCAACACCTTAGTCATGCTTCTTTCAGAAATTAAATACAACATGTTTTGCAACGAGAAGGGGGGAACTTATAAGGGTGCATTTTTGGCTGTGAATGACACCTTAGCAACCTAATATTTTACAAACTCATATTGTAAAATTAATGAATCTCGTATGAAGTGTTCTACTCTACTACACCTAGTAATTGCAGCGGCTGGTTACCCATGCAATTTGGTTGGATGATGTGATTACTATAAGAACATTCATTGGTGTGAAGACAAAGTGAGGAACGACCCATTTTTTGCTTAGGTGTAGCCAGAGCATTGTGACAGAGCAAGAACCAATAGATAGACATTTTTTTTACTGTATTGGGACATTTATATACATTACCCAAATAATGTAATAAGGGGGGATGTTAGAGTAATATTCCATTCTTTGGGATATTTACCCTTTACTCCACTAGGTAAAATAGGTAGTATATTGCATTATACTACATAGGTAGATTATTACATTTACTTTTTACTACTTACCATAGAGATATTTACTATGCTAAATATCTACTGGTAAACCTAGGTTAGTATATAATATATCCTAGGTTAGATATTTTAGACTAGTAGTTAGTTCATACTTCTCTATCTAGGTTAGCTGTTAGCACACTACTCTCCTAACGCGTTATGTTAGCGTTATTTGTGCTAATATAGTTTGTTTGTAAACTATATAATGCTTAGACATTTCTAAGCTAATGTTAATGCATATTTTATTTATCAAATCATTTATCTTACCTTTCCATTACTAACACAATTTTAATGCTCTACTAATTGCAAAGTTAGAAGTCAGAAGGTTAGCAAGTTAGCAAGTTAGCAAGTTAGAAAGTTAGCATTCATTTGATTTATCTACACTTAATGTGAATTTGAGGGTTTATGGAGTTAGAAATTCCTTTTATATTTGATTATGCTTTTGAAGTTAGTAAGTGTTGTGAAATTATCCACTCCATTTTCTTATCTTTGATTTAGTGTGAAATTATAAGTTATAAAACCTCCCTCCTAGATTGATTTTATCTTATTTATGCAAAATAAAAAGCTATGCAAAAATGTTCCTTTTAATATCCTGAAAGATGATCCAAATAAATGTAAAGGTAAGTGCTTGTAAAACTAATTATTTGGATTATGTACACTCCAGATCTAGATCAGATTTATGATTTAAATAGGATATTTTGGGATTCTAAGTTTCATATTGAAATTCTTAAATAAATGAGGTTTGAAAAAATAAAAGAAAACTTGCAGAAAATAAACTACAACTAAACTAAACTAAAGCTAGAATATAAGTGCAAACACAATACAACATCATGATCCCCTACCCTGAAAAACTAGAGATTGTGAGAAACTCTAAGGTTAACTCAATGTAAACAAACCTACATAAACACTATTTGATTAGATCAAGCACTAGACGTTAAGGAAAATAAATCTTGCATTCAAATAAATCTTCACGTAGTGTAACCTTTTAAAAGCATTAAATACTAGATATAAGTCCACAAAATGTAGTTAAAAGATCAAGCATTAAACATAAAACCCTCAAATAAATCTCCCCCAGTATTGCTCACAAGGTGTAAGTTTTCGGATTCATATGCATTAAATTTGTCAAAAATAATTTGTCTTTGGTTACAAGAAATTCCATCCCCTTAACAATGGGCTTCCATGGGTATTTAAAACCTTAATAATCCTTTTCATTTTCACTTCATTTACCAAAAATAGGGCAGCAAAAAATGGAACGAAATACATAAATATGACCTTTCATACTCTTATAAAATTCCTAAATATAAATATTTAAAACAAAACTATTTTATTCCTCCTTATATATCTTTCTTGATTTGAGCTGCACTTTTTCCATGTTAAAAAAATCCCCCTTTTCTTCCTTTAAGTGGCATAAAAACAAACTGAACCATGTTTGATAAGGTGTAAGCCTTATCCAGCTTGCCTCTACTACAATTTTTAGGGCTTAGGTTGAAATCAAGCTTCAACAACCCTGAATTGTTTTCTCTCTTCTTGCGGTGATCTCCCATTGCATATTGCTTCATCCTCTATAACTTGTAATGAGACCATAATTTGGTCACTCCCAACATTGTTCCTCATCTATTCCTCCTTTTTGTGATTGGTTCAAGCTTGATTTTGACCCTCGAAGACACTTTGTAACTCCACTATGCTTGATATTTCAACCTTTTCTTTCTCTCTAGCATTCAGAAATATAATCAACACGTATGGGATTTAGTTTTTCCTAGCAAAAAGTGAGGACTAATCATGGTTCCTGCTATCACATCGATCCCTCCTATGTTGTGGACCTACAACCAAAACATATCTATCACCCCTACCATATTATATTGTTAGGTGGGGTGTTATCCCACATCTTTGTTGCAACAGGTCTCTATGCAACCCAAATTAGATACCTTTACAGTTCCCAATCATGGTAAATATTTATCATGGAATTTTCCTTGTAGATTTGGGTCATTGGTATGTCACATGTGAGCAATCGACAGGTAAATTTTTTTCTTCGATGTGGGAGATCCATTATTTCACATTCATGGTGTTTTGTTCCTCGAGTGCTTCATAAGGTATCTCTCACCTTAGCTTAGTTGACTACCTTCAGGCAGTATCTCCCCATTGCCATGCACCATCGAAGCCCCATCCTATGGCATGCTACCACATCCTTGATCTGTCATCGTACCTTGTGGTGCCACATACTGAGTCCATCATCCTACATTTTAGAGCCATGTGAAAGCATAAAGAAATATAAGGGAAAACAAAGCAAAATCTAACAAAGAAATAAAAAAGAGAACAAATTGACAATTAAATCAACATAACCTAAAGGTCAGAAGAAACATAGTAAATAAAAATAAAAGCAAAAAATAACATAACAACAATCAAATAAAATAAAATAAACTAAGCAACAAAACACTAACTAAACACAACAAAAAAATAACAACCACAATGACAATAAAATACAACTAATTTTTGTAACAATAAATTTGACAACAAAAAAGATAAAACAACAGGAACAACAAAACCAATATATTTGCGCAATAGAAAAAACAATAATTTTGCTAGCCAAAATAGCAAAAAAACATCAAGCAATAATATGTACCCTAAACTGCTAGTAAAAATGACCCCATTGGTTGTATATTAAAGAAAAATCTTGGGACAAGTAGGTAAAAAGGAAGAACCCAATTGCTTAATAATATCCCATTAGTTCAATTTTCTACAAATTTCAAGTGGGTCCCCAATATTGGGGTTAGTTGTGAGATATTCACTACAGACGCTATTACACTCATGTTTTCCAAATATTCCACAAGTAGCATTGTCCATGTTATTAGTAATATTAGGTTTAGATTCTGATGAATTGGTCTATTCTTATGTGGTCACTAACATGAGAAATTATGAGAGGACCTTGACTTCTAGTCCTATATCTATTTTTTGAGCTCTCAAATCCATAGTTAGCTAGTAGCTCTAGAATTGGGAGAAAATGATAAATTCATATATCCATCATTTTTAGCTTAGTTTTTCCTTTACCACATCCCCTCTCAACTCCATAATATCATCCTAGCTAAGGAATACAACCACTAGCCTCGCTTAGTAGTGGAATAGATCCCAATCTTAAAAAAATATTGTATATATCCCTTTCAACCAAAACTTCCTTGGTCCTACCCTATCCTTTATCTACGGACCAATACCTTGTATCGGTTTAGAATCCATGGATAAACTAAGAGGAAATAAAATATAAATTGGATACTAGTATTTCCTACCAAAGGGTACAATAATATGGGTATATGGATTTATCAGAATGCCCTACCTATTGTCGTATTATGTTACAAATTGTATATTAGGTATGGAGTTGTGCAGATAAGTTGATAAAATAGATGAGCATTTTGGCTTCTCAACAAAAAAGTCTTGCACATACCGCTACCCATATGGGTTTGAAGATATAACTATAATAATAAGTATACAAGCAAAGTTTCTTGACGATAAGTTCAATGCTCTTCAGTTGTCAATTGTTCCTCATATGTGGTATTATGACTTGAAAGGGAAATTCAAGGCCAAATTGGCTTAGTTGAATAATAAGACACCAACATTTGACCATATACCTTGGCCTAAAATTGAATAATTTAGAAATAATACCATGAATTTGAATATTCTTCAGATGTAGGAGAGACCCCCATGGATAAAATGTTATGAATATAAACAAGTTTATGATCCAACAAGGAATAAAGAGTAGTATATGCACGAAGACCTCATAATTAAAATTATGGAGGATCTAGGATGAAAGGAAAATAATATCAAAGAATGGTGGATATCACATTGTGAGTATGGTTCCTAGAATAAGACCTATCACAATACATCTAATAAGCATTTTGAGGAAGAATTCAAAGTTAAATATCAGAAATGGATGAATGAACACAAGAGAGATATACCCAGGCTTGATAAAAATAATAGATGAAGAAGAAGATACACCTAAAGAATAAGAGAAAATTTCTTGTGCAACTTTTCCACAAGCATCTCCCTTTATAGAACAAGGATATTTAGAATATGTCAGCATAGAGAAAGCACCTCTGCAAATAATACAAAGAACACAAGCTAAAGCATCTAGGGACACTTTGGTGATTGAGTTCGCATCAAAATTCATTGAGGGTGAGCTAGCAAAGCAATATGCAAAAGCAAAAAAAATATATAAGGTAGTATCCATGAGAAGAATAGCCAAAGCAATAGGTGCAAAAAGGGCTAGTAAGAAGTGGCAAAGAAAGGATTACCCAGATACCGAGAAAGAGGAGGGAATGAGAATATCTAAAAGACTATAGATGAAAGAATTCATGTAAATATTCGATGTATATATTTAGCTAGTAAATCTAGCAATGTAGAAACTGATGCTGAAAGCAGGAGTAGGTATGTTTACTTCTCTCTTTTGCTTTTATGAAATAACTCCACCACCTAAATAGACTTCACATAAGTAGCCACGTCTCCCACATTTCCCTACAGAGGAAACCACTACTTTTTCCACTATATCTTTGGTTATAGGATTCACATGTATAGAAGACACAAATAACCTCAACTAGTGTAGATATTTGAACCCCTATAAAGTCTAGTAGTGTAATAGTAAACATATATTTTTTAATTTTTCACCCTTCCACTCTCTCTTCACTCCATCCCTTGTTGTTGAACACATATTGTCAAAAGCATTTTCATGATCCAAAACATTAAGGTAAACATGTAGAGGTGATCCAAGCGACAACCACCACAAGATGGAGCATAATTAGAAACTACTTGGATGTATGATGTGGTAGATCTAGTTGTCATGAAATGTATCAAAATGATCGCACAACCAAAGGTGATTAAGCCAGTTGTAAAAATGACTATGGAGGATTACAATGTCAAAATATAGAAGTACACCATTTTTGAAGTTCCAAATATAGACACTCTAAGCTCTATGTATTGAAGGAAACACTTTTTTCTTGTAGTGCATCCGATTAGATGTATAGCTAGCAGTAGTAGAAAGAAAAAATAAAGAGCCTTACATAGTAAAGAATGAAGTCCTAAATCTTAAATATATAGTAGATAGATATCTCATGGAGCAACATCTACAACAAAATAATGAGGAAATACAAAAATTAAAGGAACAACTACAACAATAATGCAACAAAATAAATGCATAGAAAAATGAGTTGCAATAAGTGAGAACAAAGCTCCAAAGCCAGGAAGAAATCCTAGCAATATTTCAAGTAGAAATGGAAAAGGAAAAGAGGAAGCCTAAATGCCAGATGATTTATAGAGATATGCTAAATAATTTCAAAATCCAATACTAGCTAAATATTAAATATGTTTCAATGGAGACATCCCCTCCAATGAGATGAATAATTAGCATAAAGAAGCTAATTTAAATCTAGCATAATGTTAATTTAAATCCAGCATCTGACACTCAGCATCTTAGGCTGATAGTAATGCTTATTTCAGTAAGGAGAAAATTATATAGCTTAATATGGAAGAACATACACCACCCTTGAAAACTCATAATAAACCAAGTATGAGGGTTTGATATTCAACATAGTAGCCCAGCATACCAAATAAGGTAGCAAAAATGTTGGATGGTTTTAAGTATTGATGTCAACAAAAGCACTAGAAAAGACTGATCCATTCAAGTAGAAAAAAAATCCTAAGGTATGATTTGCACCTAACATTCGACAATATTCTTCACTTAGAATGCTAGATGGTTTTGAGTGAAGATGTCACCTTGGGGTGCAAAAATAGTTGACAGTAATAACAAGAAACCTAGTGCTCGATAAAATAAGAGGGAAAGAGTTAAAAGAGATATCAAGTAAAAGTGTGCACCAAACTACCAAAACATACTCTCAATAGGTGAATCTATTATCAAATATCTCCAAAAAACTTAGAATCTTATCTGACTGACACCTATGTTATTAAAACTAGGAAGATAGTGGGGTGTTTAAGAGCACAATGAACTTGTTAGGAAATATTGTGTACTAGATGAAGACATGACAACCACCACTTAGATCAAGAAAAAAGGAGCCATATCAACACATGATGCCAAATCAGTTGCAACAAAACAATATGAAGACATGAGCACATGCATTGCAATAGCCTGTTAGACCTACAATCCACTCTCTAAACTATAATGACAAATAACCAATTGTAATTGTAAATCTATATATACTAGAATGCAAGACATTCTAAGGGTTGACTCTTTGGCATTTCTAATTGGAATAATTGTATTTATTGAGGCCTATATGTATTTTAAATGAATATTGGATTGTTGTTTAGACTTTTTCTTATCTCTCTTTGTTGAATATGTATGTATGCCTTATTGGGTGCTAATGGTTTTCTATTAAAGCTAGGATTGATTAACTCAATTACATTTTTTCTGGATTCTAGATTTCTCCTTAGATTTATCATTATAGTTTTAGAATAATTTAGCAAATACTAAAATTTCTTCATGTTAAATGTTCTAGTAGAATAAGGGGCGTAAAGCGTTTTGTTAGGTGGCTCAATCTAAGTTTGAGTTGTGAGACTCTCTGCAGTGTGTCTTTTGATGTTGCCAATTCTATATCACTTTTAGCTCATATTTCTAACCATTTTCATTTCTTACTTTAGTTTGTAACCCCACATTTAGTTAGATTAGCTAGGCAAGAACTAGCCTTATTTGAAGTTTGACTCGAAAACCCCCCTTTTTAGCCATCCAATATCTTGGCCAAATTCTTGAGGGTGCACTCCACTCATTCATTTGCCTAGGTATATTTTAAAACCAAGAGGAACCAAAACAAGGAGAATACTTTATAATGAAAAGGGTATTGTCAAAACTAGATAAGGAGGTGTATGAACTGGTGCAGAGAATAAGTTCTTTTAGAACCATATGCAAACTAGGAGGCAATTGTTGCAAAGTCATTATAGAAAATAAGAGTACAAATAATATAGTGTCTATGGATATGGTAAAGAATCATTGATTGAAGAGGGTTGAACACCAAAATCCATATAAGGTCTCATGGTTGCAAAGGGGACATCAAATTTTGGTAAATGAACAATGTATGGTAAACTTTAAAATTGGTTCTTACAAGGATGAGATACTATATGATGTTATGCCTATGGATGATTGTCATGTCTTATTGGAAAGGCCATGGAAATTTGATATAAAGGCAATGCATGATCATAGGATAAAATCCTACATTACCAAGAAATATGACAATAAGTACACATTATTTCCATTAAAATATAAATACGAAATGTGGATTGCAGTCCTATAGGGTGCTTGATTACAACAAAACAATTCTTGAAGGGTTATGAGATAAAGTTAAAGGGAGAAATGACAATGTTGAGAGAAGTTATGAAATAAGTGGAGGTAAAGATAGAAACAAGAAAGAGAATAAGAATTAGGAAGATGCAGTTAGATCAAGTTACTAGTAGCAGTGACAATGAAGAGGATAGCACAATGATTTCCACTCCCATTTTAAACTCACTCTTAAGTGGTATTTTAGATAAAGAGAAAGAGAAAGAGAAAAATAAAAATAATGATAACTAGATACCAAAGGAAGATAAGCCTCATCATGTCATTGATGGCCATGATAAACACCATATTTTTGAATAAAATAGTGGTGATGAATAGATTGGATACTTTGAAATACATGCCAAAGGTATTAGCTCTAAGTTAATGAAAATAATATGATATAATGGTAAAGAATTGGGAATATGTAGGCAAGGTGTAAAAACACCCATAATTCTAGATATCAGGCTAAATAACAAAGACCTTGGACATAAAGATCAATCAAGAAGTAGTGAGACCAAATTTGTAAGAGAAAATAGTACAAATGATGAAGGTCCTAGGATGGGTTATTGTAATCAGTGTGGAAGATATAGACATGAGACAACTAGGTATTGGAACCTATATCCTTATAATATTTGTGGAGGCTATAATCACTCCAAAAGAAATTGTTGATAACAAGAGAACATAGACAAAAAAACATGTTGATTATGATGGATGGATGTGAAGGAATGGGACAAAGTGCAAAAAATATTAAGTGGATTCTAAAAGAGAAGATTTTATTTTTAAAGGAAGAAAACAATAAGATATAAAATGTATCCTTGTGAATAAATCCAACCTCAAATGTCAATAACTTGAAAGAGCATTTGTGCATGAAATGGTTACAAGTAAGGTAGTTATCACCTATTTTTAATTGTCACTATTGTGTATAAGAAAAAACCTTCTTGAAGGAGAAAGAGAGAATGACAGGAAAGAAAAGAGAAAAAGAGGAAAATAAGAGGAAGAGATAAGGGAAGGGGAAGAGAAGAGAAAGAGGAAGAGAAATCGGTAGGAAAAGAAGAAATCTCAACATGCATCATGAATAGAGCACATAGGAGAGAGCATATGTGTATGTCTACATGAGTAGTGCAAGTACTAAAATAGGCATAAATTAGATGTGTTTTCTACAAGTATAGTTGTGGACCATATTATTGTAATGGTCACATAGGCACATGATTAATGAAAATATAACCTTCTTTCAATCCATTTATGTGTGAGTATCTTGTTGATATTGTACATGCAAGTTGTATTTTAAAAAAATTATAGGGTCTATTTCTATCATCAAGGAGGCCTAAAGTCATAGTACAACAATGCCACCATTTAGTTGTAGTGTTGTATACTTAGTTGTTAAATTTCCATACAAGTTCATATGTTATCCAAGTTAGAGATTGGTTTTTTAGTTAGTTATTTTATAGAAATTAATTATTCAAGTGAACTTACCATTGATATCCCTATCATTTGAATCAAAATGATCATTCAAATAGTCAAAATTATCAACTAGGTATTGATTTTCAAGTTGGCTATCATTCAATAGGAGGACATGAGTATAGTTTTATAAGGAGCCATTCAAATAAGTGGACATTCAAGTGGTATGTTATTTGAGTATCAAACAAGATGTCATTCAAGTGGAAGTGAGACACCACTCATTTGGGGGTACCATTCAAGTGAAAAAATGGATGAGAGTGAATCACTATTCAAGTGGGCATGTTCAAATGAAGAAATAGACATCATTCAAGTGGAAATATCATTTGAATGAATAATATCATTAAAGTAAAAGTATGAGTAAATTTCAAGTGAGAACTATTGACATTCAAATGGAAGAGTCATTCAAAACAGAATAAAATTGATAAGGACTGATTATTTTCATTGAACAAAACATGTATTTATAGGTACAAAGTGCTTAATTACAAACCATGGTTTGGGTAAAACCATGAGCTGAAACCCATGCATGTTATTAAATGCTAGTAGGAAGGTACATTATTAAATGTTGGGACAATCTTGATCACAAATGTCATTCAAATAAACATTCATTCAATAAGAGGAATTTAGAGATGTTTAAGAGAATTTTTTCTAAGTGAAGAACCTTATAAACGTTCAAGTGAGATCAAGTGCTATGTCAAAAAGATCCCTTAATCCATTCTAGTGAAGAGTACCTTACCGTATGAATCAAGTGTCAATGTTGCTACTAAAGGAGGTAATTTTTCACTAAAACCCCTCCTTTTGATTGCATCACTACCACATCAAGTCCAATATTTTATCTCATTGAATTATGTTATATTGATAAATTTTTTTATGCCTCTTAAGACTACTAAATCTAGCACTATTATTATGCAGTATAACCTACTTATGCATATTTTAGTGAGAGAGACTTTTCATGAAAGAAAAATTTATAAATAAAGGTTCTATAGGATTTTCATTTTAGTAAGAGAGGTTCTTAGGAATATTCCAATTAAAATAATCACATTTAGATAAATAATGAAATAAAAGTAGTTAATCATGAAAGAACAAAATATTACAATACGAAATGGAAATGCAACAACTATATTAATCACAACATAATCACAATACATAATCACAAGCCTCTTCAAAGGGGAAACTCCTAAATAGAACATTGATTAAATATGCAAAAATAGATACATCCATCTATGCTCCATTTCCTTTTTAAAGACTCTTATAACCCTAACCTTAATGCTCAAGGATTGACATACATGCAAGTGGCCACTCGAGCTAGAATAATTTACCAAATAAATAATTACATTATTTATAATGGTTACATTAAATGACCCCACTTGTGTAGTTGCATCAAGTGCCACATACATTATGAAGCATTACATAATATCATTAGGATGGGATCCCCATGTTAGAAAGGTAGTCGTTAAATAATAATATTATGATTGGGTACTAACATGCATTTACCAAAGCTTTATCCTCAAAGCTAGATATGATGAAACTATTGTTGCAACTACTAGAGGGATTCCCATATGGCATATTTAGGTTGTAATCCTCTCTACTGAACAATAAAATCAATGATGACATGGTTGTAATGGGTTCATGATCTCTAGTACAAAATGTGTTTAGTCTTGAGAATGATGGTTCTTTATCCAACTTTGGTAATGTGGATTTAACTTGTACCTTGTTACCAATAATATTCTTAAAGGAGGAGACATGAAATGTTGGAAAGATCTTGGAAGTGATTGAAAGGACCAACTTGTAGGCTATTGAATCTCTATTGTAGCACTTTGGTAGGGACCATAGTATTTGGTAGTAAGTTTTTGGCATCCATGGAATTAGATTGGTGATTTTTTGTAAGGCTATAGGTAGAGAAATATCATATCCTTCACTTTGAATTTGTGCTCAAAATGGTGTTGATCAAGTTGTTGATGCATATGATTCTAGGCCAATTCAAGATTTACCTTAAGTTATTAAAGTAAGGTTGCATTCCAGGTAAGAGTGGTATCGATGAATTGAACCTTGGAGTTTCCTAGAATGTATGAGAAGAGTGTTGATGGAGGAAGATCATATACTATTTCAAATTATGTGACCTTGGTAGCAGTGTGATATGAACTATTATACCCCCATTCAACCAAAGGAAGCTATTTTTCCCATTATGTAGGATGTTCTAATGCAAAGCAACAAAGGTATGTTTCCAAGTACTTGTTAACAATTATTTTTGGCCATCATTTTGAGGGTGATAGGCCAAACTCAGTTTGAGTTGAGTGCCCTACATCTTAAATAGTTCCTACCAAAAATGACTATTAAAAGTAGGGTCTCAATTTGGCATAATAGATCTGGGTATTACATGAAGGAAAAATATGAAATATATAAATATTTGAGAAAATACGAAGGTTATGTAGGGATGGAGTAAGGAACAAAAATGAGCATACTTTGTGAGATGATCCATTACCACCAAAATGATTGATTTTCCTCATACTTTGGGTAACCCTTCAATAAAATCCATATAAATTTCTACCCACACCTATTATAGAATTGGTAGAAATTGAAGGGTTTTTGCGATACATATAATTTTTCCTTTTATCCTTTGTCACCTATCACATTCTACCATAAAATATTGAATATCTCTTTTCATTCCCTTCCAAAGAAAATATGTTTTATCCTTTTATAGGTTTTCAAAAACCCAAAATATATCATCGTTTATGGCACATGCACTTCCTACAAGATGAATTCTCACATTTGTGAACTTTGAAGAACAACAAGTCAGTCATGATATCTCAATTCTTGACCATAATAGATGTATCCAAGGCATGAGTTGGGCTACTTGGAGTTTGTGAATTAAACTTTATAAGTTATAATCCTTAGTTGTATTCTATCTAAGTTGATTGATCCATTGAGTAAGTGGTGTGGATATAAAATTTAGCATACCTTGATATTCATACTATCAAGGATAGTGCATCAAACACTACTTTATTATTTCATTTTATATGTGATTTCATAATTATAGACAAATAATTTAGATACCCACCATTGTTGTTTGGGAGTGGCTACCCATTATTCCAAGAAATACTTAAAACTTTGATGGTTAGTTTTTATTGGAAAGTGATACCCAATGAGATATGGCATGGTTATGCATAAGGGATCAGCCCCTAAATCTATTTATAAAATCCTGGTGAATCATCTCTAAATATTAGTAAATCGTGTCCAAGGAGAAATGGTGAATTGTATTGATATTTCACCAAAAAAATTTAAACTATGGTGAATAAATTGAAAATATTTCTACCAATTATAATAATGGTTTCTTGAGTATTTTACCAAGTTATAAGTGTATATCTCCTCAAGATAGGTGGTTTAAAAAAAAATGAAAACAGGGCTCCAGATCAAAAGTTATGCCTCCTAGAAGGTTCTTTGCAAAAGAGCACCTCTACGACCGATCAATTGCAGAGGTGTTGGTCGGTTGGTGTCAATTATTTGAATATGTGTTAGCCAATTGTAGAGGTGCAACCAATTGATAAAATTATAGATCGTATTGAGCTAGGTGGTTTTAAAAAATTTGAAAACGAAGCTCTGGATCAAAAGTTATGCCTCCTAGAAGGTTCTCTGCAAAAGAGCACCCCTACAATCGATCGGTTGCAGAGGTGTCGATCGGTTGTAAATTTATAGATTAGTTTTAGAGGTGCAACCAATTGAAAAAAGTGTAGATCTCTTTGAGCTAGTTGGTTTTAAGAAAAAAATAAAAATGAAGCTCTGGATCAAAAGTTATGCCTCCTAGAAGGTTCTTTAAAAAATTACACCTCTGCAACCGATCGGTTGTAGAGTTGTCAATCGGTTGCACCTCTACAACCAACCAACACATCTACAACCGTTTGACACCAACCGATTGACACCTCTACAACTGATCGATTGGAGAGGTGCTCTTTTGCAAAGAACCTTCTAGGAGGCATAACTTTTGATCTAGAGCTCCATTTTCAATTTTTTTTTAAAACCACCTAGCTTGATGAGATCTACACTTAGAACTTAGTAAAATCCTCAAAAAACCCTTATTTTAATTATTATAAATATTTTAACCGATCAAAAACTATCGATTGATAATCCTATGCAACCGATCAACAATTGCTGAATGATAATCCTTTTCAACCTGATAGGTTTATATCAAGAGGTAATACTATGAAACTAATTGAAACTCCTTTGCAATTGATTAGTACATGTCAAGAGGTACTCCTCTACAACTGATTATTACCTTTTCAGGTTTTTACAACCGATCAAAAATTGCTGATTGGAAATCCTATGCAACCAATCAATAATTGTTGATTGGCAATCCTATGCAACCAATCAGTTTATATCAAGGGGTATTCCTCTGTAGTCGATTGTCACCTTGTCAGTTTTTTGGAATAGATCGGCATCTCCTTATTGAAAATCCTCTATAACTGATCATCAAATCTATTGACTGAGAATACGTTTTTTGTTGCTTTAGATCTATTTTTGAGGAGTTGCAGTGTTTTAGATGTATGTTTATTGGTATCATGTTAGGTATTTATATAGGTAGTATGTGGCAAATTTGGTGGAAAAAATAAAATTATTTATAATTTGAAGGTGAATGGTCCATGGATTTGGGTGAAAGTGGTTGGTGAATGAAAATAAAAATAGAAAATTTACTATCACCGTTAGGAAAATTGACCCCAAAAAATTTGCACCCCAGGAATTTTGGGCGAATGGGCCTCAGTGAAATGTCCCAAAATTAGAAAATTTAAATTTTTGAAAACACTAATTTTCATCAATTTGCAATGATTTGTGCTTATGCATAACACTGATATATAGTCTCTAATGATTTAAAAAATATAAAATATCTAGCATATCATTTTCATACGTGAATTTTCCCAAATTTCTACCTATGAAAGCTAATGTTCTTCCTTCTTGCATCAAAATTTCCCTAATTCCATTGCCATAAGCATCACTTTAATTTACAAAAAATATTTAGAATAATTAGAAATTTCTAACACTAGGGTGGTCGTCATAGCTTGTTCCATTGGTTCCAACCAAATAAATGAATTATTTATCAACGTGGCCATTAAAGGAGCCACTATCCTTCCATAGTTCTACATAAAATTTTGGTAATACCTAGTGAGTCCCAAAAATCCTTGAATTCCCTTGATGGTTTGAGGCTTTGGCCTTTGTTGAAAAACCTAAATCTTTTTAGGATCCACTTTAGCTCCATATTTGAAGATAATATGATCCAAATACTCACTTCTTGTAGACTAAAATAACACTTTGATCACTTTGCATAAATTTTATTCTTAAACAAAAGTTGCAATGTCTGATCCAAATGTTGGAGATGCTCCTCCCAAGTGTGACTACAAATTAGAATATCAATAAGAAATATTAATATATATTTTTTACGGCCCAAAAAATGGCATTTATCAAACTTTAAAAAGTGAAAGATGCATTGGTTAAACCAGATGGCATAACCAAGAATTCATAATTCTCTTTGTGAGTCCTAAAATTAGTTTTAGGAATGTCATATTCCTTTATTTGAATCTAATGGTATCCAAACTATAAGGCCAATCTTGAGAAAATTGGGCATCATGCAAGTCAAATAGCAACTCATCAATTATTGGAATGAGAAATTTATCTTTAATGATAATTTTTGAGTTCTTTGATATCCATATAAAATTTCAAGATCCATTTTTTTGTGTCAACCGTAGGGAAGAATAGGGACTAGTGCTAGGATGAATAATCCCTGTAGTGAGCAGTTCCTACTCCACCTTCTCAATTTATGATTTTTGGACATATGGATACCTATAAGGGTAGACATTTGGAGGAAGGCTACCTAGAATAACTTGGATTTCATGGTAATGAGTATGATGAGGGGGTAGTCCTTTGGGCTCCTAAAGAACTATGGCATGCTTTTGAAATAAAAGTTGCAATTCCTCTTGATGGTCCTTGTTCCCATCACATGGAGCTTATATAGAAAATAGTGGGGCCATAAATCCATGGTATGTGATAAGTATTATCTTAAAATTTAATAATGCACCTTCATATTGATATTTAATAACACACATAGGTTTGAGCTCATGGTTTTTTCTAAACCATAGTTTTTAATAAGGCACTTTGTACCTATAAATAAGTGTTTTCTTCAACGAAAATTATTAGTCTTTTCTTACAAAATTTGTTGCCCTCAATTTCATATCATCTAGTTTTAGAGCAACAAAGGTGGTTCTAGGGTAGTATCCTATTCCATTAGGTTAGGACTTTGAATTTTTTTTGACCGTAGGACTTGGTTTCTCTTCTTAGTCCATGGTTAGGGTCTCTTCCATTCAGTGTATTTGTTATGAAAAAATAAGCCAACATTTATCCTAAAATTAGTCTCTATTTATTTCTAGAGGATCCATATAAGCTAGAGGAGATGCAATATACTTTGCATCGACAGTCCATAGTAACTATTAAGAACTATTGATTTTGCCTGCATTTCTAAATGAGATTTTGGCTAGGTTTTTTATGTTTTTGAAAAAAACCATCGCATAAAATTTTTTGCACTCCTTCCCCCTTAAAAAATCCTCCCCTACCCCCTTCTACCTCATGTGATGCCACATCATGCATGTAGACATGTTCTTGTTTGCTCCCTTTCATTTCACCATCTCCTTACCATGCCATGTGCAATATATTATTTTGCATAGGCTTCCTACTCCCTCTCCTCACCTCCCTACTCCCTCTTCTTTTTATCTCTCCTCCCCATTATTCTCCATGTGGGCATCTGCCTTGTGCACATGGGAAAACCATCGCTCTCCTCATTTTCTTTGTGCATACCCACAACTTCCATGCATGTTGACAATGCACAAGCTATGCATACATGCCACACACTTAGAGGTTGCATGTTTTTTGGGTATGGCTTATGCATAGGTTACACATGCATGCCACATACCTTGTGCATATTAACTGCGTTCCCTAGGCACTTCACTTTATCTTTTAATGGAAATTTTAGTGTATTATATTTATAAAAAAGAGAGGAGGCTTTTCAATTTATTCAAAGGAGATTTTCATTTCAGACAAATATTTTTCAGCAAGACGTTTGTCTTTCAAAAATCAATATTAGTGCCTTAAATTTTTGGGAGATATTTTGTTTTAGGGGGATATTTTACACTTTTGAGGGATTGTTTTCCATTTTTAGTTAGTGATTTTGTACTTTAAGGGGTTATTTTTCAAGAGTATCATTTTGTAAGCAATATTTTTTCGTCATCATCATTTTCCCTATGGTCACTAATTTGGTCCTAACTAACAAAGTGGAAAAAATTACCACTTTAGTAACTTTCTTAATTGATACAATCAAAGACCTATAAGTTCACTCTTCCTTGACTGATAGTCTCTCCCATACAAAAATGTAAATTCAAAATATATGAAGGGTCTAAAAATATTGAATATCTCAATAGTTAGTTTTTTGGCATGGAATCCTATTTTACCTATAGATAAACATTGAACGATGAAAATCTTCTTTTTACAAACTCAAAATTTTTGGCATGGATAATGTTCTTATCATCGAACACCAAGGAACTCAAAATCCCATCACTACTTGGGATCAATTTGTTACAACCTTAAATTCTATATTCTACCTGTCCAATTATGAAGATGATCTGCTTAATCATTGGCTTTGTCTCAAGTAAGGAAAATAAACTTTTATGTAGGACTATGTGTACCAATTTAATAGGCTTCATATTTTTCCAAGTTCAAAAGTGGATTTCTCACCTATTTGTATCATGAGTTGAAATATATTTCCTACACCACACTTGATGAAATATTCAATAAATCTCAACTCACTAATGAGAAATTGAGAGCACAAACAAAGGGGATGTGATACTCTTCAAGGTGTTCCAAGCCAAAACCTCATCAATAACAGTAGACATTGAAGAGATATTATTCTTCCTCTTCCTCATTTTCTTCCTATCTCCCTACTCCTTAATTATTTGCTTCTCCTAAGTGTGATCTTCGTCCTTCTTAGAACAAGTTTAATTTTTTTTGTAATTATTGTAAAAGGAAGGGCCATGATAAGAATGAATGTCATCAGATTACAAAGAAAACCTTACTTAAGTCAAAACCCCATCAAGAATTCTATAGAGAATCAAACAGATGAGGATATTTGGGATCAATTCAATCTTGTAATTTTGATGAATCATCATTCCATAGCCATATCCTATAATAAATTTTTTTATCACTCATGCTCACTTGATTCACAATTTCTCTGTTGACTATATCATCGATATTGGCTCATAAAATAACCTAATAACATATTCCATTATCAACAAACTATAGCTTCTTACAACCCCTCATTATTATCTATATTATCTTGGTTGGAATGATAGTGGGACTATCTATCATATCATAGACACATGCACTATGGTTTTTTAATTTTGTCCTAAATTCATGGATAAGGTCACCTATGATGTGATCCTCGTGGATTATTGTGGTTTATTACTAGGAAAAACCTATCAATATGAAATGAGATCCCACTATGATTCTTACAAAAATATACACTATGAAAGGATCATCAATATTATCTCATCAGATGTACTAAGTGTACTTTCCATTTGTTTCTTAGTTGCAAAAAATCCAAAAAAGTAGTAAATCAAGATCAAGCACTTACATTCATTTTTCTTTGACCACAACATAAGCATTCACAAGCACAAGTTCCTAAGTCAACTCATGCTATTGCACTTGATAACCTCTTGTAAAAATATTCTTATATTTTTAGGAGCCCATGATATTGCCTCCCAAAATAACTATTAATCACAACATTGATATCTCTTTAATGATCCTATATATAGGTATTTCCTTACTCAATATGATGAAATTAAAAATCAACTCCAAGACTTGCGAAGAACACAAGCTTATTATGAGAGGGGGGGTGAACAGTATAAGACCACTTTTTACTTTTCTTTCCCAATCAATATTATGAAATGTATAGATAGCAATATAAAAATTAGCAATCAAAGCAATGCACAAATCACCACACACAATATAAACACCAAATTTATGTGGTTCACCCAATATGGGCTGCTCCACAGAGAAAATATTTCACTAAAATTTTGTCAATAAATATCTTGGGAATCCTTTCCCTATTACAATATTTATGGACCTATTTTCCAAAGGATACACCAATCCCCTAATCAAGTTTATTGATATCTATCCATAGGAGAACTCCTTTCTCTTAAGCTCTGACTAGTAATATTATAGGAGAATTATTGCCCCCACTGCTCTAGCTAATGGATATCTATCCACTGAAGACATTTGTTCTCACTACCCTAGCTAATAGATCTCTATCCACTGGAGACTATCATCCTCTACACTCTATCACCTTCAAATATCTGCCTCAAATTAGCACTAAAAATAGTCCTTTGATCTAGCATAAATATGCTTAATCTCTATATCTAGTATAGCATAAACCTATCCTCAAATATGCATCAAAATTTGTCATCGAATCTCTTCGGTCTAGAACAAATCTTTCCTCTGATCTGCACAAAACACAGTCCTTTGATCTAGCACAAATTTATCCTTAATCTATGTCCTCAATCCTTAACACAAAGCTTGAATCAATCTCAAATCAACTCTGTTGATATGCCCCAAACCTAACTCAAGGTTTGAACAAATCAACCAATCAACTCTGATCACAAGCCTTCTCAAAGAATTTTCTCAAATATACCTTGTAAGCTTCCACAAAATCTTACACCAATCTGTCCTCAAGTCCTGTCTAGAACTTGTCTAATTTGTTCAATAAGTCCTCACAAGAACTTATCCAAATATGCATTTAATATGTATTGTAATCTTCCATAAAAGCTTACCCAAATCTATCCACAAGTCTTCTCAAAGACTTACCTCAAATCTACTCAACAAGTCTACACTAGAACTTGTCCAATATCATAGAAATATAAAGAAAATTGTTAGAGACTAAATATGCTCTACATTCATCACAATGCTCAATCACTTTCAATCACTCTCTTAGAAACATACAGAGAATTGTTAGAGACTAAATATGCTTCAAATTCACCTCGATACTCAATCACTTTCAATCACTCTTAGAAACATATAGTGAATTGTTATAAACTCAATATTCTTCACATTCACCTCAATACTCAATCACTTTCAATCACTCTCTTAAAAACATATGGAGAATTGTTAGAGACTCAATATTCTTCACACTCACAACATTCTCAATCACTTTCTCAACACAATTAGAATATAGAATAATTTGTTTCACAAAACTTGAACAATCACTTCACACATTCACTTGACTAGGCTCAATCAACTCTTCTCAACCAATCACTCAATGAAATCATCCTTGCTCACAAACCCTAGTACAAACATATGAATACTCACTCAAATATTTCCAACAATGCTTTATCAACCAATATCACATAACAATGATACTCATGTTCTTTCCAAATCCTAGTTTAAGTTCACTCAACAACTCACTTCAACAACAATGCTTATAAGACAAGGTTTTATCAACAACTCTTAATTCCAAAAAAACCTTGAAGAATTAATTCAAAACACTCTCAACAATGCAAACCAAACAATCCTTTTCACTCCAACTTTCCATTCACAATTTTTAACTATCACTTACTAGGAATAATATGCCCATACCTTTTGTTGGGTGTAGTAGTGCCTTTAAAAACCTGTCTTATTCACAACTTTCTTCTTTCCAATACAATGATTAGACACAACAATATTACTTCAATATTTTTCAAAAATATTCCTTGGACATAAAATAATCATAGCTCAATTTATGCCTTATTTGTCCCTTTTAAAAATAACACTCATCATCGCATACATAAAAATCATTTCTTTGATACACCTTATAGACTCCAACTTAAAATAATATCCAATACCATAAAATATCAACCAAACACGTTACAATCCTTTTCAAAACCTTTGAGAAAATAACGTAAAAAAATTTCTTTTTCAAAACCCTTATAACTCCCTTGCAACCTTAGAACCAAATAAAAATATGTAAAAATTAGTTTTTAAATGCCCAAACTATATTATGAAATTTTCAACCACCAATTATCAAAGCATACCACTTTCTTCCCCAAAATGGGATTCGGCAAGATTCGATCTGCCGTCTCCTCTTCCTAAGTGCCTTAGAACTTGGGAGACCACTGTGCAGGATACTAAGGCCCACATGAAGGAAAGATAAGGTCATTCATTTTATGCCTCCACTGTCATCTTATCTTTCATGAATGTTGGACACTTTCTCTCTTTCTTGGATGCAGTGCAAATTACAAAGCTCACAATGAATCTCAAAGGCATGGTAATTTTTGGTAGTGTTAGAGTTCCTCATTTTATACACATTTTCAAACTTCTCCCCACATCGATGCTATTTTCAAAATCTAATTTCGAATATTATTTTTAATAACCCACCTTAGGGTTTTTAGCCTTAGCTTAAATTAATTTATAATTAATAATTAAATTAATTAATAATTAATTTAAATAACTTTATAAGTCAAATAAATAAATTAATAAATTAATTTATAATTAATTTTAAATTTACTTTGTATAATATTAATTATTTGGGATTTTTCTTGCACTTTGGACCTCATCTGACTTCCTAGAACCGGGTCTTGAAACTGAAACCGAAACGGATGTTGCCAACTGAAACTGAAACTGATTGGTGATGTAAGTTTGACATCAATAACCACTTACTCTTGACATCAATGACAACTTATCATTTAAAATGTCCAATAATCTCCCCCTTTGTCATTGATGGAAACCCAGTTTATTTTTACCAAATCTTGACATTTTTCCTGTTGTGCTCCCCCTGGGAAACTGCTCCCCCTAACTCAATGCTCTCTCCTTAAACCAAATCTCTCCTCCTTACTAAAATATCTTTCCCTTTGACGTCAATGTCAAAGGGTCACCTTTGGGACTCGGGTCTAAAAATAAATCTCTTATCTTAGCCCCTCCCCCACTTCCTCTTGAGGTGGTTAATTCTAGGGTGGGATTATATTTACTCCCATCAAGCACTGGTCTTTACATTTATCATATTTTCTACTCATATGATCCTTCTAATTTCTTTAACTATTATTGTTCTTGTTCCTGTCCATGTCCATATTCTTTTTCCTTTTTATATCCATATCCATATTTCTGATTATGTTCCTATTCTTGTTCATGCTTGATTCTGGAATATTTGCTCTACATCATTTTGTTGTATGTCCATCATTATTGCACTTATAAAACTTAATGTTATTATTCCTTGGAGGTGCAAATGTCTTAGGATTTCTCCTAGTGAAGCCAAATCATTTTCTCTCATGAACCCTGCAATCCATTGCCTTGTGACCAAATTGATTACATGAGCATCAATACCCATGGAAAATTTGTCTGTTGCTAAAATTCCCATTTTCCTATCTTTCATGTGTCCTACATTGTGAAGCCATGTGTTCAAACCTGTGATATGAGAAACACCGTCCATTGAAATTTCCTTGTCTTGACCTCATTGGCCTCTTAGTTTCTCTTAACCTATTATGATTGTTGTTCCATATGTTTCTTCTTTGTGCATTTTTCCTTTCCTTGTTGAACTTTATGTTGTCCAACTCATCCTTAGATGTCTCATTTATCTTACACTGTCTTCTTTTGAAGTTTCTTCTTCTAAATTTTCTTCTTTTTTAGAACTTGAGGTTGAATATTTTTCTTATTTTTTTTTGAGCTTGTTCAAAATGAAGACCTATCTTGTTTTTTGACCTTATTTGTACCTTGATCATCTTATCTACAATATTTGAACTCTTTCCAAACTTGTGTAGCTTATCCTTGTATTTTTCTACATATTCCCTTAGTAGAGCTACTTCTTGTTCTAACATTTCACATTCTAAGGCCTTTGCTTCTAACTTATCTTTGAACTTCTTTGTCTTAGCCATTGACTTGTTTAGATCTTCTATAATATTAGATCTCTCTTCATCATATTTTTGAAACTAAAACTCAAGTTTAGGGTTTTTATTTCTTACCTTCTTTACTATTTCAAGAGCATAAATAAGTTCTGCCTTAATATCATATTCTTATTTGTCTGATTTCTCTTCTATTTTTTTGTCTTTGTCTACATCTTCATTTTCTTTTGACTTGTCTTCTATAGGATCACCTTCTTCTTCTTCTTCTAGTGCCATTAGAATATTTTATTCTGGTCCTTCAAGTGCATCCTCATATTCATCATCACTAAAACTATAACCATTCCTTGTACAACTATCTTCAATATGTCCAAAGTTACCACATCTAAAGCACTTGAGAATTATTGGTGACCCTTTCTTGATTTTTTTCTTCAATCATAAATAGGACTTCATCTCTATCATTATCTAAAAAACTAGCATAACTATTACTTGAGTACTTACTTGCATTGTCTGCATAGTAGCTCCTCTTTTGTCTTTGAAAGAACTTATTTCCTTGTCTACCTTGTCTATCCTTACCTTTCTTTTGGTGCCTATATATTTCTGATTCTCTGTTCCTGTGATCCTAATTTTCTTCATCATTGTTTTTTTAGCTTCTTGATAATTAGTTGCATAGTGACCATACTTTCCACAATTGAAAAATCTAACAAATTTTGTATCTTTAAAGCTTCTTGAATCCTTATTCCTTATACCATAATTTTCTTCTTCATAACTGGATGACTTATTTCTTGATTATGACTTCTTACCCTTTGTCTTCTTGATTGCTTTGAAGGTTGCTTCCTTCTAGGGATTAGGTTATTTTATTCTTAACTCAAAAGTTGTAAGAATACCAACATATCTCTTGTCAAAGAATCACCATCGTTTTGATTCTTCTATAGCAAAAATATTTTCACTAAATCTTTTTGGAAGATATATTAATACCTTTTTACAAACATCTGATTATTCAACCTTAAGTCCAAGCCCTTGCATAGCATTAAAAACCTCATCGAATCGAAGTAGATAAGTACTAATGTTTTCCTCATCCTTCATTCTTAACTCTTCAAATTGTCCTTTGAGATTTTTTGTCTTTGATTTCTTGACACCTTTATCTCCTTCATATATACTTTGCAACTTATCCCAAATTCCTTTTGCATATTTACAATGCATAACTTTTGTGGAATCTATTCTATGCAAACCTCTCAAAATTGCATTCATTTCTTTTGAATTGTAATGTTGTAGAAGCTTACCTTCCTTATATGTAGGTGGATCAACTGGGGGTAT
Organism: Wollemia nobilis; assembly: GCA_028583015.1. NCBI lineage: Eukaryota > Viridiplantae > Streptophyta > Pinopsida > Araucariales > Araucariaceae > Wollemia > Wollemia nobilis. Next base: position 6,640,979 of record JAQPPZ010017069.1, on the reverse strand, counting down.
GTATCCATTTTCCACTACTTCCCAATTTTCTTTGCCAAGTGCCATCAAGTGAATCTTCATTCTCATATTCTAATATATATAATCACTTCCATAAAATATTGGTGTTGGATTATGAGGACACATTCTTAGAATCCATTATGTTCTTGAAAGTTTTTCCTTCAAGCTGTTAAACTCTTCTGAAGGAACCCACTTTGATACCAATTGAAGAACACAAGCTTATACTAAGATGGGGTTGAATAGTATAAGACCATTTTTTACTGTTTTTCCAATCAATAATATGCAATGTATAGATAGCAATATTAATAGTAGTAATCAAATAAATACATAAATCACCACACACAATAGAGACACCAAATTTATGTGGTTCACCCAATGTGGGATACTCCATGGAGAAAATATTTCACTAAAATTTTCTCAATTAATCTCTTGGGAATCCTTTCTCTATTAAAATATCTATGTACCTCTTGTCCAAAGGAGACACCAATACCCTAATAATTTCATGGATATCTATCCATAGTAGAACTCCTTTCTCCTAAGCTCTGACTGGTGATATTTTAGAAGAAATGTTTCCCCCACTGCTCTTGCTAATGTATCTCTATCCACTGAAAACACGTATCCTCAATACCCTAGCTAATGGATCTCTATCCACTGGATACTATCATCCTCTATAATTTGTCACCTTCAAATAATTGTCTCAAATTTACACTAAACATAGTCCTTCGGTCTAGCACAAATATGCTCAATATCTATCTATGGTCTAGCACAAACCTATCCTCAAATCTACACCAAAATTTGTCCTCAAATCTATACTAAACACAGTCCTTCGATCTAGCACAAATCTATCCTCATATCTATCCTCTAATTTTCACAAAATATAGTCCTTCGATCTAGCATAAATATATCCTCAATCTCTATCCTCAAGCCTTAACACAAAGCTTGACTCAATCTCAAATCAACTCTACTAGATCTTCCCCAAACCTTAACTCAAGGTTTGAACAAATCAATCAATCAAATCTACTCATAAGTCTTCTCAAAGAATTGTCTCAAATATGCCTTGTAAGATTCCACAAAAACTCACACCAATCTGTCCTCAAGTCTTCTCTAGAACTTTTCTAATATGCTTAATAAGTCCTCATAAAAACTTATACAAATCTACTCTCAATTTGTATTGTAATCTTCCACAAAATATTACCCAAATCTTTCCACAAGTCTTCTCAAAGACTTACCTCAAATCTGCTCAACAATTCCACACTTGAACTTGTCCAATCTCATAGAAACATAAAAATAATTATTAGAGACTCAATATGCTCTACATTCATCAAAATACTCAATCACTTTCAATCACTCTTAGAAACATACAAAGAATTTTTGGAGACTCAAAATGCTTCAAATTAACCTCAATACTCAATCACTTTCAATCACTCTCTTAGAAACATATAAAGAATTGTTAGAGACTCAATATGCTTCACATTCACCTCAATACTGAATCAATTTCAATCACTCTCTTAGAAAAATATAGAGAATTGCTAGAGACTCAATATGCTTCACACTCACAACATTCTCGATCACTTTTTCAATTCAATTGGAATATAGAATAATTTGTTTTCCAAAACTTGAACAATAACTTCACACATTTACTTCACTAGGCTCAATCAACTCTACTCAACCAATCACTCAATGAAATAATATTTTCTCACAAACCCTAGTCCAAACATATGAATACTCACTCAAATATTTCCAAAAATGCTTTATCAACAAATCTTACATAACGATGATACTCATGTTCTTTCCAAACCCTAGTTAAAGTTCTTCACTCAACAACTCACTTCAACAACAATGCTTATAAGGCAAGGTTTTATCAACAAATCTTAATTTTAGAAAAACCTTGAAGCATTAATTCAAAACACTCTCAACAATGCAAACCAAACAATCCTTTTCACTCCAACTTTCCATTCACAATTTTCAACTATCACTCACTAGGAAGAATATGCCCATACCTTTTTTTAGATGTAGTAGTACCTTTAGAAAACCTGTCTTAATCACAACTTTATTCTTTCCAATACAATGGTTAGACACTACAATATTACTTCAACACTTTTCAAAAATATTCCTTGACAAAAATAATCACAACTCAATTTATGCCTTATTTCTCCCTTTTAAAAATAATACTCATCATCACATACTTAAAAATAATTTCTTTGATACACCTTATAAACTCCAACTCAAAATAATATCCAATACCATAAAATATCAACCAAACACCTTACAATCCTTTTCAAAACATTTGAGAAAATAAAATTAAAAATTTAATTTTGCAAAACCCTTATAACTCCCTTGCAACCTTAGAACCAAATAAAAATATGCAAAAATTAGTTTTTAAATGCCAAAACTATATTCCAAAATTTTCGGTGACCAATTATCAAAGCATACCTCTTTCTTCCCCAAAAGGGAATTTGGTGAGATTCGATCTACCATCTCCTCTTCCTAAGCATCTTAGCACTTGGGAGCCCACTTTATGGGCTACTAAGGCCCACATGAAGGAAGGATAATGTCCTTCCTTTTATGCCTTTGTCATCATCTTATCTTTTACAAATTTTGCATGCTTTCTCTCTTCCTTGGATGCAGAGCAAATTACAAAGCTCGCAATGAATCTCAAAAGCATGGTAATGTTTGGTAGTGTTAGAGTTCCTCAATTTATACATGTTTTAAACTTCTCCCCACGTCAGCACTATTTTATTCAAAATCTAATTTCAAATTTTATTTTTAATAACCCACCTTAGGGTTTTTAACCTTAGCTTAAATTAATTTATAATTAATTTTTTCTATTCTGCTCCCCCTGACTCAATGCTCTCTCCTTAAACCAAATATCTCCCCCTTAATCAAATCTCTCCCTCTTTGACATCAATGGAAAAGGGTCACCTATGGGTCTCGAGGCTAAAAATGAATCTCTTAGCTTAGCCCCTACTCCACCTCCTCTTGAGGTGGTTAATTTTGGGGTGGGAGTATCTCTACTCCCATAAAGCATTGGTATTTACCTTTATCCTCATTCCTACTCATATGATTCTTATGATTTATTTTATTGTTTCTATTCCTGTTCCTATCCATGTCCACATTCTTGTTCCTGTTTATATCCATATCCATATTCTTGTTCCTGTTCCTGTTCATGCTTGATTCTAGAATGTCTGCTCTACATCATTTTGTTGTATGTCCATCATTATTGCACTTAAAACACTTAATGTTATTATTCTTTGGATGTGCAAATATCTTAGGATTTCTCCTAGTGAAGTCATATCCTTTTCTATCATGAACCCTACAATACATTGTCTTGTGACCAAGTTGATTACATGAGTAGTAATACCCATGGAAAATTTGTTTGTTCCTAAACTTCCATTTTTTTGTCTTTCATGTGTCCTGCACTATGAAGTCATGTGTCCAAACCTGTGACATGAGAAACACCGTCCATTGAAATTTCCTTGTTTTGACCTCATTGGTCTCTTAGTTTCTCTTAACCTATTCTAATTGTTGTTCCATTTGTTTCTTCTTTGTGCATTGTTCCTTTTCTTGTTGAACTTTATGCTATCCAACTCATCCTCAGATGTCTCACTTTCTCTTACATTGTCTTCTTCTGAAGTTTCTTCTTCTAGATTTTCTCCTTTTTTAGAACTTGAGGTTGAATATTTTTCTTGTTTTTTTTTAGCTTGTTCAAAATGAAGACCTATCTTGTTTGTTGACCTTCTTTGTACCTTGATAATATTATCTATAATCTTTGAACTCTTTCCAAACTTGTGTAGCTTATCCTTGGATTTTTCTACATCTTCCCTTAGTAGAGCTACTTCTTGTTCTAACCTTTCACATTCTAAGACCTTTGCTTCTAACTTATCTTTGAACTTCTTTGTATTATCCATTGACTTGTTTAGATCCTCTATAAGCTTTCTTATCTCTTCATCACATTATTGAAAATGAAACTCAAGTTTAGAGTTTTGATTTCTTACCTTATTTATTGTATCAAGAGCATAAATAAGTTCTACCTTAATATCATATCCTTCTTTGTATGATTCCTCTTCTATTTGTTTGTCTTTTTCTACATCTTCATTTTCTTTTGACTTGTCTTCTATAGGATCACCTTCTTCTTATTCTAGTGCCATTAGAATATTTTCTTCTAGTCCTTCAAGTGCATCCTCATATTCATCATCACTAAAAATATAATCATTCCTTGTACAACTATCTTAAAGACGTCCAAAGCTACCACATCTAAAGCACTTGAGAATTATTTGTGACCTTTTCTTGACTTCTTTTTCTTTAATAATAAATAGTACTTCATCTTTATCATTATCTAAAACATTAGTATCACTATCACTTGAGTACTTACTTGCCTTGTCTGCATAGTAGCTCCTCTTTTGTCTTTGAAAGAACTTATTTCCTTGTCTACCTTATCCATCCTTACCTTTCTTTTGGTGCATGTATATTTCTGATTCTCTATTCCTGTGATTCTGTTTTTCTTCATCATTATTATTTTTAGCTTCTTGATAATCAGTTGCATGGTGAAAATACTTTCCACAATTGAAACATCTAATATATTTTGTATATTTATATATTCTTGAATCCTTATTATTTCTACCTTAATTTGCTTCTTTGTCACTAGATGACTCATTGCTTGATTTTGTTCTTACCCTTTGTCTTCTTGATAGCTTTGAAGGTTTCTTCCTTCTACGGATTAGGTTCTTTTGTTATTAACTCAAAATCTATAATAATACCAAGCAACATATCTCTTGCCAAAGAATCACCATCTGATGAAGGAGCATCCGATGGCAGCAGAGCAATCTCGCATCAACAAAAAAATTTCTAAGTGTTTGCCTTGGTGTCGTGATATCGCAACACAGAAAAGTGTCGCGATATCGTGACATGTCGCATTTTCATGACTCAGGAAGGAGAGAGAAGGCACGAGCAAAAATGTCACGATTTTGTGACATGTCACGAAATCACAACCGAAATAAGACAGGAAAGGCTAGAGAAGAAAATGTCATGATTTCGCGACATGTCGCGAAATCACAACTGAAGGAGCAGAAAGAAAGCAAGGAAGGAAACTGTCGCGATATCGCGACATGTCGCACTTTTGTGACTCGAAGAAGGTAGGAAGGCAGAGAAGCCAAAAGTGTAGCAATATCACAACATGTCACTTTTTTACGACTCGAACAAGATAGGAAGGCAGTGAAGCCAAAAGTGTCACGATATCACGACATGTTGCATTTTCACGACTCGAAGAGGGCAAGAAGGCAAAGAAGCCAAAAGTGTCGCGATATCGCAACATATCACATTTTCATGACTTGAAAAGGTCTAGAATGTAGAGAAGTCAAAAGTGTCACGATATCACGACATGTCGCATTTTTGCAACTCAAAGAGGGCATGAAGGCAGAGAAGCCAAAAGTGTCGCGATATCGCGACATGTCACATTTTCATGACAAAATAGAATAAAAGAAAGCACAGATGGTTACAAGGGTTGTTACAGCGGAATTTACAGAGTGGTGGTATACCGAACATAATCAATGGTTGACAAGAGGACAAAGCCTACAGTGGCAGCACTGAACAACACGTGGCATCGAGGTGCAGTGAAAACAGACGAAGATCAAGGGTCGGAAAGAAAGGCATTCGAAAGTGAAGACAATGAAGAGGCATGGGAAATGAAATGAAGGGTCAAAAAAGAGAAATGAAGAGTCATGCCAGAGATTTTAAAAGGGGGAAGCGAAGGCATGCACAAGGGTCAAAAAACTACCGAGACAGTGTTGCAGACGTGAAGGCAAGAGGGCCATTCTGGACCTGTTTAGGCTGTTTTTCTTCCAGAGTTGGAAATTTTGTGCTGTAATGTAATAGAAAATTCTTCCTGGGTGGAATATGTTGCAATGTAATTCAAAATAAACTACCTTTCGGGATAAAGGAGTTTATTTGGTAGACTGTTACCAGTATTGTAAATTTTTCCAAGTTTAATGAATGAGAATTTTGAAAATTTGGGAGGAGCTATTTGTGGCTCCCCATCAAGAATGAATGAGTTTTGAGAGTTTGGGGTGAGCGGTTTTTTGGTCCCCCATCAAGTGGTATCAGAGCCGAAGTTCTTGAGTGTGTGAGCAGATCACCGAAAGTGAGGCAATTTGCACTAGGATATGTGGAAGGATTGTGAGAAGAGAGTGAGGAAGAATGCCTCCATGAAGAAATCATGGTGGTGGAAGGAATGTGGTACCTGAAGAAGATTTTAGAGCTTTGCAGAGGCAAGTGCAAGCCCTACAAGAGGAATTACGAAGAGGGGTTGAACCAAGGAGAGAAAACCATAGTGAAGATGAAACTTGGGAGGTTGATGAACCATCGGTTGTAGAAGAAGCAACAGATCTTGTAGAAGCCAGATTAATTAAGGCCATATCTTAGATCAAGAAGAAGACAAAGTTGGATGTCTCCACATATTCCGGGAGTCTCAATTCAGAGGAGTTAATTGACTGGATCAATGATATGGAGGAATATTTTGAGTATGATGAGGTTGTAGATCCTGATTGGATCAAGTTTATAAAAACAAAGTTGAAAGGCCATGATTGCATATGGTGGAAAGAAGTGTAGCTAGAAAGAAATAGATGAGGAAAGGAAAATATAACTAGATGGGATCGCATGGTAGAGAAGTTGAAGAGACAGTTTATCTCTATAGATTACGAATTAGACCTGTTGAGAAAAATGTAGAGTTTAAGACAGACAAACAGATCTATCAAAGAATATACAGAGTTCTACCAGATCTCAATCAGAATTGGCCATTTAGAGGCTAACAAGGAGAAGGTGGCTCATTATATTAATGGGTTACGAGAAAGTATTCAAGAGGAGTTAAGCCTGGTCAAGATGACCACCATAGAGGATGCTTACCAGTTTGCCCTAAGGGTTGAAGAGAAATTGAATAGAAGGGAAGGTTTGAAAGCAAGCAAATAGGAAGAGGTCGTGGTGGAAGAACTGGTGGAAGAATAGATGGAGGACAAGATGAGAAGAAAGAAGAAGCTAGCAACATCCAGGATCAGAAGGGAGATAATGATTACAGATCTCGTAATCAAAACAATGGCTACCAAAGAGGAAGAGGTAGATATGGAAGAGGAGGATTTTGTGGAACCTATTTCCTTTGTGGGGAAGAAGGACATTGGTCATACGAGTTTCCACAACATCGAGAAAGGATGAATAAAAAACCTGAGGGTCTTGTTGGTCCGACTTTTATACACACCCTATGAAGAATGAGCATGAAACTCTGATAACACTTATAAGGGATAAATCCCACTCACTTTAGGATCTTGCTGGTTATCCAAGGTGTGAGTTACAGAGTTGGGTCGAATGTCTATTCACTCTTTTTCACTTCTGGAATAGTTTTCAAAATGGACTGTCTGTTACCTTACAACGGGCTCTGAACTTGTTCAATAATGTTTAGAAGTTGTTACTTTGTTGACAATCGGATTTAAAATCAGTTCTTTGATCTAGCTCTTTATGGGTCAGCAGATTTAAATAAAAGACAAATTTAAAGAAAATAAAAATGGATCATTTCACGATAAAACAGAGAGAGTAGGGTAAGGCAGAAAGAGAAGTCTATCAAACTTAGCTGTAAAACCAAAACTACCAATTTTATTTATACTATCGACTTCACAATAGAACAAATCAAAGAAGAAGGTGTCCAGACTTTCTAAGATCACCTTCTACTAAGAGCATAAGACAGAGATGGAACAGATCTGAAAGAAAATCATAAACAAAAGGGGAAGTCGGTTAAAATTGGTATCTCTCACCAACAGCATAGCTCACACAGTGAGGACAGAGCAATTAGAACAGACCTGAACCTTAAATCTGTGGTTTTCCCTAGCATACAATAAAACAACTGAAGCCCAACAACATATTTAATCTTGATATCATGGATTTACAGCATATATTTAATAAACTTTAACGAGATGAAAACAAAAGAAAATGAACTTAGCACAATCTGAAAGAGATTAGGCTCCTGGCCATGCTATCACATAAAGCAAAAAGCACATCAACTCCAAGTCCAGAATAAAGCATTTAACAAGATTTGCAAGAAATTGCTTCAATAGCCTTTTTTCTAAGTTTTCGCCTCCTGCGATTACATTTAGAAGAAGTATTTATAGACTCAAGACAGACCCTGATCTTTTCAAAAATATCTTCTTCTCAAACCCTAAATCTTATCACCTTAAACTCTACTACCCGGGTTTTACAATATAAGGCCTTTTTAAAATAAAGCTTTGATAAAACTTAACCATTCTGCAAATCAGTGCAGTTACTTGCCATAAATGGAGAAGGCAGAATTCGATATTACTTGCATCCACCTGTAACTGTGTGTAAATGTCTTCATTAATTCCCCGGGGAAATTTGGATGAGTCACCACTTCTCTGACATTTCATCCTCGCAGAGCCATCCCTGAGTTGAAAATCTCTGCACGCCATTACTTCCGCCATAAATTTTCATTAAATGCATCCATCGGCAAATTTCGGTAACCGTGTGTAGATATTTTCATTTTTCGGCCAATTCCCGACATACTCTGTTCAATGGGCAACTGCTTAGTCACCGTAAAGTCTCTTTGCGGCCAGATCTGTAAAAATCTGGATGAACCAGCAATTCCCGGCATCTCTCATTTCAATATGACGGTCCTCGATTAAATTGCGCCTGACTTTGTCTTTCTCGCCATTACTCCCGCTATCATGCAAGTGCCAGATGGCTTTCTGCAAAAAAGACAAAACAAGGATTAGTACTTTAATTAAATCATATTAAAACCTTAATTAAATCAAAACCCTAAAGTTCATTATACGCATTGGCTTGCTTTGTTTGACACGTGTCACAAAAAATGCGACATTCCCGCACTTGCTTCCAGTTGTTTTTCATTTCGGGCTCTTGTCTTTTCTGGTGCAAAAACGCGACATGTCGCGATTTCACGACATGTCACGAAATCATGACCTATTTCTGCGTTGGGCACCCTTTTGCTGTTGCTGCCGTGAAAACGCGACATGTCACAAAATCGTGCCCCTTTTCTGTTCCTTGGCAACTTTCTCCTTCCATACAGCGAAAACGCGACATGTCACGATTTGCGACATGTCAGGAAATCGTGCCCTTTTCTCTTTGGCTCTTTCCTCATGTCGCGATTTGCGACATGTCGCGAATTCGTGACGTCTTTTTCCTCCTTGCTTGCGTTTTCTCTTGCTTCTTGACTTTGGCTTCCTTTGTTTTCTTGGCTTCTTCTGCGCGATTTCGCGACACCTGCTTTTGTCGCGATTTCGTGACTTTCTTCTTCCCTGTGTCGCGATTTCGTGACACCTCTTTCTCTTTTTCCTTTGCGCTTCTTGCCTTTTCTTCTTCTTCTGCGACATGTTGTGAAATCATGCCCTTTTCTTGCCTTAACCACTTTTTCGCTCTGGCAGCCGCAAAACTGCGACATGTCGCGATTTCGCGACATGTCACGAAATCGCGACGCTTTCTGCTTGCTCTCTTTTTGCCTCTTGCTGCAACGAAAATGCGACATGTCACGAAATCGCGACGCTTTCTTCAAGTCTTGCATTCATCCAAATATGTCACGATTTCGCTACGTTTTCACCACTTGCTTCCCAAAACCGTCGCGATTTCGCTACCTTTTCATATAAATGTCGCGATTTCGCTACATTTCCAAAAATGGAAAGTGTCACGATATCGTGACCTTTTCAAAAATGGAAGTGTCGCGATTTCGCGACGTTTTCAGGACTTAGCTTATTTTTCTAAAACCCGTCGCGATTTCGCTACCTTTCCAAAAATGGAAAGTGTCACGATTTCGTGACTTTTCCAAAAATGGAAAGTTTTGGCTTCTAATGAATTCATCTATCTGTATTCTGCATTTTTTTCATATCAGCGAAAGATCTTTTTACTCATAAATGATTCTACCTTTTAAAGAAGTGAATTGTAACTTGAAATTAAAGCCACATGCAAGACTACTTAGATACTTTGATACAAGCAAAACTTGAAGAAGAAGGAGGCAAGCAAAAATTTGGAATTAAAACCTGAAAAACATCAAGAGGGTCCTTACTGCAAAATGAAAGCTCAATATTTTCAAAGGATGGAAATTCATTTTTCAGTGGGGGTGTGTTGCTTCTCAACAAATGGCGATATCTACGGGTAAAATAGTAGCATTATTTTAGAACCCAGGACTCTAGTTTCAAAACAACATAGACCATGTATCATGCCTTGCCACAAATATTCTTCAAAATAATTTAACTACTAGCTGATAGTTGTCAAAATTTCCCAAGGACATACTAGGCTGAATCATTTAAGGAAGATTTCTGATGTGCAATTATAAGTGTATAAAACTTTCTTCAAGAATGACTGGGCCTTCAAATGTTGAACTCTGGATTGATCAGCTTTTCTAGATTGTAAAAGGGGAAACCGAGTAGAGCTCTGTTTACTAGTTTAGCCTTTTACAGCCCCGACAGAGTTACCCTTTAGATTTACACGACCCAGATTCACAACTGTAAGGTAGAATCTACAACTTGGTAAAAGAAAACATCTTTTGAAGTCTTGGCTATCTCTTTGATTACATAACTTTTTCTCTCTTTTTTTTTTTATAGGAAATAACAGAGTGCCAGTTTTATGTTGTCTTGCTCAACTTTCACCTTCTCTCTCTCTCCTTTGAAATATACCAACATCTGAAAAGCCTTTAAAAGAAGAACAACAATTTTTCTTTTAATATTTCATCAATCTGGAACTGCTTCAGCCTGGGTACTGATAGCCTCTATGGATACTCAAATAATTTCACGAATCATAGTCCCCTCTTATGACCAACTTTTCTTGGATTCCCTAGGAGTTTCTCCAGCCAAACAAAGTATAGCAATTTCTTTATAATTAAAATAACTGTGGCAAGCAAGACACAAAATCCAATCATCTTTCTACTGTTGTTCTGAATAACAAAATAGTTCCACTGTTCAGTTTAAGCAGACTATCTCACAATTAGGATAATGAACACTGGATTTTGAACTCAGAATAAAACAATTTTTAGAAGGCTGACTTTTTCATTGATGCTCAGGAAAAACTTAAAAAATAGAATTTTAAAAGCTAAAGAAATTTGTACAGACTTCAAGGATAAACAAAATAAAATAAAATAAAATAAAATAAAATAAAAAAAATAAAATAAAAAAAAAAAATAAAATAAAAGAGAAAAAAAATAAAATAAAATAAAAAAATAAAATAAAATAAAAAAAGAAAAAAAATAAAACATATAAAGAAATAAAAAATATTAAAAAATAAAATAAAATAAAACTTTAAAGCTCATTTACAATGTATACACATGTTACAACTTCTTTGTGACTCATTCAAATGATATATTGGATGGAACAGCTGAGAAATAATGCTTTAAGTATTGACCATTAACAGGGAGGTCCAAAAAATTACCATCAAGGTCCTGTAAACGAAATGCGTTATTACCCAGAATCTCAGCAATCTGGTATGGCCCTATCCATAGCGGCTGCAACTTTGTATGCTTACCCTTCTTTTCATGGGCCTTGTCCCATAGAAGCACCAGGTCTGCAAGTCTGAAAGCTTTCACTCTGGCTCTTTTGTCAAACCAACGCTTGACGGTTTCTTGGTGCCGACTGAAATGTTCCAGGGCTTGGAGTCTTTCATCCTGCAAATTAGTTAGATCCAAAACACGGGCCTCTGCATCTGCTTGATCCTCAAAATAGTCTAAGACAAATTGGTAAGTAGGTAATTTCAGAGAGATGGGAACAATGGGCTGAGTACCATACAACAAAGCAAATGGGGAAGTCTTAAGAGCCACTTTATATTTTATCCGGTCAGCCCAAAGTGCATATTTCAATAATGTATGCCATTGTCTGGGTTTGTCTGCTGCAGATTTCTTAATGGCATTCATTAAATTCTTATTCGTGGACTCAGCTAGTCCATTACCTTGGGGATAATAGTTGGATGAAAATCTGATAACTATCCCCATCTGGTATGCCCATTCTGCAAACTCCAATGATTGGAAGGCTGGTCCATTATCACACACCAAATTCAGAGGAACCCCAAACCTGGTTATGACATTTGACTCTAGAAATTCGATCACTTCATGAGCTGTACTTCTTATGGTGGCTGCTGCTTCGACCCATCTTGTGCAGTAATCAATAGCTGTTAGAACATACTTATGCCCCGCTGAAGAATTTGGGTTTATCACTCCCACAAAATCAAGTCCCCATTGCATAAAAGGTTTATTTATTACAACAGGCTGCAATGGTAGAGCCCGATTGGCCTCTTTGGATGCAAAAGTTTGGCACTGATGGCAAGTTCTCACATGCTGATGGGCATCTTTAAATAACGTAGGCCAGTAATAGCCTGCTCTCAATATTTTATGCGCAGTAGCAGATCCCCGAGGAATGCCCTGCCCCTAACTTTTCATGAAAACTGGACATGACTTCATTGACTTCACTCTGAGAAATGCATCTTAAGAAAATGCCAACATAATTTTCTCTGTACAAATTACCTCCCTTGAGGAGATAATGAGCAGCTTTCAGTTTTAGTGCTCTCCTTTGGGTTCTATTCAAGTGAGACGGGCAAATTCCAAATTGCAGCAGATGAATAATATCTCCATACCAGTCATCAGATTCAGAATTTAACTGATTAATTTCTTGCTGCACAGGTATTTCGGCAATGTGTCGGGACAAACCAAGTCCTCTGATTAATTTTGCAGGCCAAATTTCTAAGTCATATTCTTGCAGTCTTGTAACCCAATTACCTCTTAGTTCACCCAATTCGTCCTGACTTAAAAGGTATTTAACAGCTGGGTCCGGAACTATAGCATGAACTCTGCTTCTTAGTATGTAGTGCCTGAACTGCTTAACTGCTCTCACCAAGGCATAAGCTTGTTTGTCTAAACGAGAATATTTCAGCTCAGCCCCCTTTAAATTGGTACTCTTGAAAGCAATTGGATGCTCCCCCGTTTCTCTCCGTTGGGTCAGAACTGCAGCAAGTGTGTGTTCAGAAGAAAAGGTGTACAGATAAAAATCTGCACTGAAATCTGGGCTCACCAGAACTGGTGCTTGCTTGATGGCGGTCTTGATTTCTTGGAACGTTGTTTTAGCTTCTGTTGTCCAGACAATCTGAGCAGTTTCTTTTAGCATGTCATTCAGTGGCTTGACTATTTCTGCGAAGCCGGAGATGAACTTCCTGACAAAATTAATTTTTCCAAAGAAGGACCTCAACTCTTTCTTAGAGTTGGGAAAGGGTATGTCGGATATGGCTTCAACTCTGTCCGGATCCATGGAAATGCCATCTTTTGTGATCAAGTGCCCAAGGAGCTTTCCTTCCGTTACACCAAAAATGCACTTCTTCGGATTCAAAGAAATGCCGAACTCCCTGCATTTGTTGAACACAGACTCCAAGTGTTTTACATGGTCAAACCGAGATTTAGAGAAGACTGTTAAATCATCCATGTAAACAACAATGCATTTACCCATAAGGCCTTTGAAGGCATGATCCATTGCCCGTTGAAACGTAGCTCCGGCATTTATTAATCCAAATGGCATCCTCTTGTAAGCAAAAGTTCCCCACTTAGTTGTGAAAGCAGTTTTCATCCTGTCTTCCCTGTCAACCAATATCTGATTATACCCTGAGAAACCGTCCAGGAAAGACATCATTTCCGAACCATTGACAATCTGCAACACCTCATCCATAGAAGGCAGAGGATAATTATCTTTCTCAGATGCCTTGTTCAAATTTCTAAAATCCACACACAAGCGGATCTCTCCATTTTTCTTTCTGACCGGCACCAAATTGGCCACCCAAGTAGAATGCCTAACGGGAAAAATAATGGCGGCACTCAATAATTTTTCTACCTCCTTCTGGATGAGGGGCTCTAGCAGAGCGTTGACATGCCTCTGTTTTTTCCGAAAAGGTTTACAAAATTCTTTTAAAGGTATAACATGAGTGTAAACTTTCGGATCAAAAACTTTTAAGTCTTTGTAAGACCAGGCCATAACATCCTTGGACCTGTGAAGAAAATCAATCATATTTCTTTTTATTTTTGGATCACAAATTTTAGCCAACTTGATGTGCCTGGGATCTTCTTCAGTCCCCACGTTCAGGTTCTCGGTCTCACTGTCTGTTGCACCCATAGAATCCTCAGAACTCACCTTTTGCCTGATTTGGTCAACATCAAAGAGCCGCTCCAGTTCCACCATCCCTTTTGGAATTCTGTTATCTTTCAACCTTATTATTCCCCTGTCATCATCTAACTGCTCCAGCAGAGTATCCCTTTGTCCATCATCGATTATAGCATTTTCAAATGTGTTAGTACTCTGTAAAAAATTTATAATCTGCTGGTCATCAGAGAAAACCTGAAAATTATCCACATTATTTGGGACTGAAGGGCAAGGGACTAACTCAATCGAAAATTTGTTCCATTTGAATTCTTCTAGTGGTTTCAAGCTTGCGGCTGAAGAAGCCAAGACATCTGCACATGAATTCTGCTCTCTAGGTATGTGTGTCAGATTAAAAGCATCAAAATCTTCTACAAGATCCCAAGCCCGGTGTTTGTATCCTTTTAAATAAGATGCTTTACACTGGAATTTACCTTTAACTTGATTAGCCACCAATTCTGAATCTGTAAAAACTCGGATATTTCTTACACTTCTGTCCAAAGCAAATTTCAAACCTAATACCAGTGCTTCGTATTCCGCTAAATTATTTGTACAAGGGAACTGTAGGCGATAAGACATAAAATATGTCTGACTTTCAGGCCCTTTAAGGACTGCCCCCATACCATAACCCTGTTTAGATTTAGCCCCATCCACATGAAGCGTCCAAACTTCATTACTATGAACAGGATGAGCTTTACTAAACTTCTCATTTTGTCCCGTTGTTAAATTGTAAACTCCAATATCTACCTCAGCAATATTTACAGTCTCATTTTCTGCATTGTATTCAGTGATCGTATGTTTGTATCTGGGTTCTCTTTCAACCCTTAATTGGTTTGCCACTCCTTTCCACGGCAACCACATGTGTGAAAAGTCAGTTGCCAAGTATCCATTCAAAGATCTCGACCAATCCCTGCTCAGAAGCATCCCGTACCCCACAGGAATATCCACCACCTGAATTTCAATTCTGTGTTGTGCCCTGGGCTCAGATGCTAATTGGATATGAATATTCTGAAGTTCACCTACTACTTTAACCTCTGATTTGTCCAATTGGACAACTCTTCTTTCAGACTTCATTGGGGTCAAACCCAACTGTTGACAAATGGCCAAAGGCATAACATTAGCTGAAGCACCCGAATCTACCAGACAATTGTGTAAGTTTTTCCCAAAAATACGTACAGTCAGTAGAAAAGGCGGAACCTCAGTTTTCTCTTTATACATGGCTACATTTGCATTTGCCATCTTCTTTCCCTTGTCCAAAGATTTGGTAGTAGGCCCAGAGTATGTTTTAATCAAGTTATCCCTCTGTTCTGAAATTTGGGCCAACTCATGAAGAGTGATGTTGGCTTTGATCTTTTTCATGTCCTCCACTATATTATATCCCTTATTGAGTGGAGGGACAAATGCATCTGGTCCTCTCGGATTTCCTCCCTTGGGTGGAGATGGGTTATTGCTTGAAGATGGATCTGGAGGAACATTGTGGGAATTGTCCGGAGGGGTAGATGTAGTGTTGGGCTCCGGATTTCTGTTTCTGAGGTTGTAGTTGTCCCTCCTGTATTGTTGAAAAGCCTGCACCTCATCCATAGGCATTTCAACTACATTCTCAGATTCACCCGAGAAAGTGAAAGAATCCAAGACCATAGCTGCACTGTGGCTGGATGAACTTGGGCCATCCGCAGTTCTTTGATGTTCAGGAGAAATCAACTCCCCGGATAAAGCTTCAAATGCGTTACAAAATTCCAAACAGTCTAACTCCCCGTGCTGAGAAGTAGCATGTATTCTGCACCAGCTTAGGGCAAAGCCAAATCACAAATATTCACATCATGACCTTTACCTTTGTAATCTTTATTAGGTTCGTATGGGGGCCGATTGAATCTGTTCTGTTGATATGAATACCTGTTTGAGTTCTCCCCAGTAGAAACCTGCCTTTTAAAACTCAAAAAATCATTGGCCAACTTTTGGACTATTTTTGAGACTTCTTCAACTCTTGCATTATCAGCTTCTTTACCTGGGTTCTGTACATTTTCAGCAGGTGTTACAGCCAATGGATTTCCTGATGGTAGAGTCTGACACACTGGCAACATCATCTGATGTGGTATGGGATTGAAAATAGGGGCAGCTTGTGTAACCAAAGGAATTTGCTGAGCATTTAAAGGTTGGGGTCCCAACTGTCTTTCCAGAATCAAAGCTTCTTTGTAAGCCTCTGTTAAATTGGTAATAGAGGGATCTCTTTTCAAGAAAACCGAAGTCATTGGATCTAGAGAATTTCTAAAAATCTCTAATGCCAGGTCTGCATTTGGCACATAATAACCAGTCAGTCTACCATAAGCCTTCTAAAATCTGACATTGTAAGATCTGACAGATTCATTTAATTCTCTTTTAATACCAGAAAACTGCTGATATAATATACTGGGATCTATTACCTCACCAAACTGTGACACAAAAACCTTTTCCAAGTCATTCCAACTGGTAATAGAATCATTAGTGAGATTTAGAAACCAGTCATAAGCTCCCTCCTGGAGAGTGAACGGGAACAATCTGCAAGCAACATCTTCATGCTGTACATTTAACAATTTCAAAGCATTCTTGAATGCAACTAGATGTTCTTCTGCTGTCCTAGTCCCATCATGCTTGTATCTGGGAAGATATCTCTCAGGATTTCTGGGCAGGTCATGGGCTATACCCAGGATATTTAAGGCAGTGGAACCCAACCAGTTTGCCATTACTACTTGATTGACGGTGATATTCTGAGTTGTAGTTGGAGTAACTACCAGTGGTGATAAAACTGTTTCAGACAGAGACTTGGCCCTTCTGAGGCTACTTCTTCTTGGAGTTTCTAATTCAGGCACAAGGAGCTCTCCAGCTCTGGGGTGGGACCTTGTTACCCTGTATGTAGAATCCAGCTTTTCACAAGCAACTTATAATCTCACAATCCTTAACAGACTACTGAACTTGGCCCTCTTTTCTGGCAATTTTAAATATTGTACAGACAACTTACAATACTGAACGGAGTTCAGTGGGCCCTCCTTCTAGCGCCATTTTAAATGTTGGTCCGACTTTTATACACACCCTGTGAAGAATGAGCATGAAACTCTGATAACACTTATAAGGGATAAATCCCACTCACTTTAGGATCTTGCTGGTTATCCAAGGTGTGAGTTACAGAGTTGGGTCGAATGTCTATTCACTCTTTTCCACTTCTGGAATAGTTTTCAAAATGGACTGTCTGTTACCTTACAACGGGCTCTGAACTTGTTCAATAATGTTTAGAAGTTGTTACTTTTGTTGACAATCAGATTTAAAATCAGTTCTTTGATCTAGCTCTTTATGGGTCAGCAGATTTAAATAAAAGACAAATTTAAAAGAAAATAAAAATGGATCATTTCACGGTAAAACAGAGAGAGTAGGGTAAGGCAGAAAGAGAAGTCTATCAAACTTAGTCGTAAAACCAAAACTACCAATTTTATTTATACTATCAGCTTCACAATAGAACAAATCAAAGAAGAAGGTGTCCAGCTTTCTAAGATCACCTTCTACTAAGAGCATAAGACAGAGATGGAACAGATCTGAAAGAAAATCATAAACAAAAGGGAAGTCGGTTAAAATTGGTATCTCTCACCAGCAGCATAGCTCACACAGTGAGGACAGAGCAATTAGAACAGACTTGAACCTTAAATCTATGGTTTTCCCTAGCATACAATAAAACAAATGAAGCCCAACAACATATTTAATCTTGATAACACGGATTTACAGCATATATTTAATAAACTTTAACGAGATGAAAACAAAAGAAAATGAACTTAGCACAATCTGAAAGAGATTAGGCTCCTGGCCACGCTATCACAGAAAGCAAAAAGCACATCAACTCCAAGTCCAGAATAAAGCATTTAACAAGATTTGCAAGAAATTGCTTCAATAGCCTTTTTTCTAAGTTTTCGCCTCCTGCGATTACATTTAGAAGAAGTATTTATAGACTCAGGACAGACCCTGATCTTTTCAAAAATATCTTCTTCTCAAACCCTAAATCTTATCACCTTAAACTCTACTACCCGGGTTTTACAATATAAGGCCTTTTAAAATAAAGCTTTGATAAAACTTAACCATTCCCGCAAATCAGTGCAGTTACTTGCCATAAATGGAGAAGGCAGAATTCGATATGCCACTTGCATCCACCCGCAACTGTGTGTAAATGTCTTCATTAATTCCCCTGGGAAATTTGGATGAGTCACCACTTCTCTGACATTTCATCTCCGCAGAGCCATCCCTGAGTTGAAAATCCCGGCACGCCATTACTTTCGCCATAAATTTTCATTAAATGCATCCATCGGCAAATTTCGGTAACCGTGTGTAGATATTTTCATTTTTCGGCCAATTCTCGACATACTCCATTAAATGGGCAGCTGCTTAGTCACCGTAAAGTCTCTTTGCGGCCAGATCTATAAAAATCTGGATGAACCAGCAATTCTCGGCATCTCTCATTTCAATATGACGGTCCTCGATTAATTTGCGCTTAACTTTGTCTTTCTCGCCATTACTCCCGCTATCATGCAAGTGCCAGATGGCTTTCTACAAAAAGACAAAACAAGGATTAGTACTTTAATTAAATCAAATCAAAACCTTAATTATTAAATCGAAACCCTAAAGTTCATTATATGTTGGCTTGCTTTGTTTGACACGTGTCGCAAAAAACGCGACATTCCGCACTTGCTTCCAGCTGTTTTTCATTTCGGGCTCTTTGTCTGTTCTGGCGCGAAGCGAAATCGCGACCTATTTCTGCCTTGTGCGCTCTTTGGCTGTTGATGCCGCGAAAACGCGACATGTCACGATTTCACGACATGTCACGAAATCGTGCCCCTTTTTGCCCCTTGGCAACTTTCTGCTTCCATGCAGCGAAAACGCGACATGTCGCGATTTCGCGACATGTCACGAAATCGTGCCCCTTTTCTGCCTTGGCTCTTTCTGCTTAGCGTGTCGCGATTTCGTGACACCTACCTTGACTTGCGTTTTCTCTTTCTTCTTTTGGCAACTTGCTGCTTCCTTTGGTTTGTGTTGCGACCTTTGGCTTCTTCCTTCTTCTTTGTCCTCTTCCTTTTTGTTCCGATTTCGCGACCTTTGCTTCCTTTTCCTTCCTTTTCATGATTTCGCGATGTCGCGACGTCGTTCCGCTCCTTCTTTTTTTGCCTTGGCGCTTCTTCTGCTTCATGTGTCACGAAAACGCGACATGTCGCGATTTCGCGACATGTCGCGAAATCGTGCCCTTTTCTTGCCTTAACCACTTTTTCGCTCTGGCAGCCGTGAAACTGCGACACGTCGTGATTTCGTGACATGTCGCGAAATCGCGACGCTTTCTGCGCTTGCTCTCTTTTTGCCTCCTGCTGCAGCGAAAATGCGACATGTCGCGATTTCGCGACATGTCGCGAAATCGCGACGCTTTCTGTCAAGTCTTGCATTCATCCAAATATGTCACGATTTCGCTACGTTTTCCACCAGACTCTTTCTCCAAACCGTCCGATTTCGCTACCTTTTCATCAAGTTTGGCCTTCCTCAAACTCGTCGCGATTTCGCGACCTTTCCAAAAATGGAAAGTGTCACGATTTCGTGACCTTTCCAAAAATGGAAGTGTCGCGATTTCGCGACGTTTTCAGCACTTAGCTTATTTTTCCAAAACCCGTCGCGATTTCGCTACCTTTCCAAAAATGGAAAGTGTCACGATTTCGTGACTTTTCCAAAAATGGAAAGTTTTGGCTTCTAATGAATTCATCTATCTGTATTCTGCATTTTTTTCATATCAGCGAAAGATCTTTTTACTCAGAATGTTTCTACCTTTTAAAGAAGTGAATTGTAACTTGAAATTAAAGCCACATGCAAGACTACTTAGATACTTTGATACAGGCAAAACTTGAAGAAGAAGGAGGCAAGCAAAAATTTGGAATTAAAACCTGAAAAACATCAAGAGGGTCCTTACTGCAAAATGAAAGCTCAATATTTTCAAAGGATGGAAATTCATTTTTCAGTGGAGGTGTGTTGCTTCTCAACAGGCTCCTGCCAGAGCTGTTGTAGTAGATGAAAGAGCTGAATTAGAACATTCTGAGGAGGCAGAGAGAGGAGAAGTGATGTTCACAAGGAGAACCTTGTTGAATGAGGAGAAAGGATCAGACCAGAGGAGGAGCCTGTTTCGCACAAGGTGCAAGAGTTCGGGTAAGGTCTGTAATGTGATTATAGATAATGGTAGTACTGATAACTTGGTATCTGAAGAAATGGTTACTAAGTTACATCTAGAGAGGAGGAGACACCCGCATCCATATCAGATTACGTGGTTGCAGAAGGACCATAGGACATTGGTCAGTGAACAGTCCTTGGTCAAATTTAATATTGGGAATTACTGTGATGAGGTCTTGTGTGACATCCTGCTTATGGATGCTTACCATTTGTTGTTGGGAAGGCCATGGCAGTTTGATCCGTGTGCAGTGCATGATGGGCGCACCAACACTTACTCAGTGACGAAGAATGAAGTGCACCATAAGCTAAAGCCCTTGAAGGAGGCAGGCGAAAGGGTATGTAGTAGCGCTAGAATCTGTTTGCTGAAGGGGATGGATAAAAAGAGGTTGTTGACAACAATGAGGGTGGAGGTTGAAGATTTTGCAAGTTGTGAGAAGGTGACAGAACATTACAGAAGTGAAGGTCACTTCTCAATCCACCCTAGTTTTCTAATGCAAGAGAATCCAGTGGTAGTAGAGCAATCTCGCATCAACAAAAAAAATTCTAAGTGTTTGCCTTGGTGTCGCGATATCACGACATAGAAAAGTGTCATGATATTGTGACATGTCGCATTTTTGTGACTCAGGAAGGAGAGAGAAGGCACGGAGCAAAAATGTCACGATTTCGTGACATGTCATGAAATCATGACCGAAAGAAGACAAGAAAGGCTAGAGAAGAAAATGTCGTGATTTTGTGACATGTCACAAAATCGCGATCGAAGAAGCAGAAAGAAAGTAAGGAAGGAAACTTTCATGATATCGTGAAATGTCACACTTTCATGACTCGAAGAAGGCAGGAAGGTAGAGAAACCAAAAGTATTGTGATATCGCAACATGTCACATTTTCGTAACTCGAACAGGACAGGAAGGTAGTGAAGCCAAAAATGTCATGATATCGCGACATGTCGCATTTTTGTGACTCGAAGAGGGCAGGAAGGCAGAGAAGCCAAAAGTGTCACGATATCGCAACATGTCACATTTTCACGACTTGAAAAGGGCCAAAATGCAAAGAAGTCAAAAGTGTCACGATATCGCAACATGTCACATTTTTGTGACTCGAAGAAGGCATGAAGGCAGAGAAGCCAAAAGTGTCACGATATCGTGACATGTCGCATTTTCATGACCAAACAGAAGAAAAGAAAGCACAGACGGTTACAAGGGCCATTACAAAGGAATTTACAGAGCGGTGGTATACCGAACGTTATCAATGGTTTACAGGTGGACAGAGCCTACAGTGGTAGCACTAAATAGCACGTGGCACCAAGGTGCAGTGAAAGCAGACGAAGATCAAGGGTCAGAAAGAAAGGCGTTCGAAAGTGAAGACAACGAAGAGGCATAAGAAATGAAACAAAGGGTCATAAAAGGGAAACGAAGAGTCATGCCAGAGATTTTAAAAGGGGAAGCGAAGGCATGCACAAGGGTCAAAAAACTGTCGAGACAGTGTTGCAGACGTGAAGGCAAGAGGGCCATTCTAGACCTATTTAGGCTATTTTTCTTCCAGAGTTGGAAATGTTGTGTTGTAATGTAATAAAAAATTCTTCCTAGGTGGAATATGCTGTAATGTAATTCAAAATAAACTACCTTTCGAGATAAAGGATTTTATTTGGCAGACTGCTACCAGTATTGTAAATGTTTCCAAGTTTAATGAATGAGAATTTTGAAAATTTGGGAGAAGCTATTTGTGGCTCCCCATCAAGAATGAAAGAGTTTTGAGATTTTGAGGTGAGTGGGTTTTTGGTCCCCCATCACCATCCTTTGGTTCTTATATAGCAAAAATATTTTCACTAAATATTTTTGGAAGAGATCTTAAGACCTTATCACAAACATCTGATTCTTCTACCTTGAGTCCAAGTCCTTGCATAGCATTAACAACATTGTTGGCTCAAAGTAGATAAGTACTAATATTTTTCTCATCCTTCATTCTTAACTCTTCAAATTGTCCTTCGAGATTTTGTGTCTTTGCTTTCTTGACACCTTTATCTCCTTCATATATATTTTGTAACTTATCCCAAATTCCTTTTGCATTTTTACAGTTGATAACTTTTATGGACTCTGTTCTATGCAAACCTCTCAAAATTGCATTCATTGCTTTTGAATTGTAATGTTGTAGAAGCTTACCTTCATTATATGTAGGTGGATCAACTGGGGGTATGTATTCATTTTCCACTACTTCCCAAATTTTATTGCCAAGTGCCATCAATTGAATCTTCATTATCATACTCCAATATATAATCACTTCCATCAAATATTGGTGTTGGATTATCTAAGGACACATTATTAGAATCCACTTTGTTCTTGAAATATTTTCCTTCAAGTTGTTAAACTCTTTCGAAGGAACCCACTCTGATACCAATTGAAGAACACAAACTTATGCTGAGGGGGGATGAACAGTATAAGACCACTTTTTACTTTTTTTTTTCCTAATAAATATTATGCAATTTATAGATAATAATATCAACAGTAGTAATCAAATAAATGCACAAATCACCACACACAATAGAGACACCAAATTTATGTGGTTCACCCAATATGGGCTACTCCATGGAGAAAATATTTCACTAAAATTTTCTTAATCAATCTCTTGGGAATTCTTTCCCTATTAAAATTTTTATGGACCTCTTGTCCAAAGGAGACATTAATACCCTAAACAAGTTATTGGATCTCTATCCATAGGAGAACTCCTTTCTCCTAAGCTCTGACTAGTGATATTCTAGAAGAACTGTTGCTCCCACTACTCTGGATAATGGATCTCTATACACTAAAGAAATTTGTCCTCACTACCCTAGCTAATGGATCTTTATCCACTAGATACTATCATCCTCTATACTTGATCACCTTCAAATATCTGTCTCAAATCTACACTAAACACAGTACTTCGATCTAGCATAAATTTTCTCAATATCTATCTCTGGTCTAGCATAAACCTATCCTAAAATCTACACCAATCTCTGTCCTCTGTCCTCAAATTTATACTAAACATAGTTCTTCTATCTAGCACAAATATATCCTCTGATTTGCACAAAATATAGACCTTCGATCTAGCACAAATCTATCCGCAATCTCTGTCCTCAAGCCTTAACACAAATCTTGAATCAATCTCAAATCAACACTGCTGGATCTACCCCAAACCTTAACTCAAGGTTTGAACAAATCAATCAATCAACTCTTCTCACAAGCCTTCTCAAAGAGTTGTCTCAAAATTATCTTGTAAGCTTCCACAAAAGCTCATACTAATCTATCCTTGAGTCCTCTCTAGAACTTGTCTAATCTACTCAGTAAGTCCTCACAAAAACTTATCCAAATTTGCTCTCAATCTGTATTGTAAGCTTCCACAAAATCTTACACAAATCTATTGACAAGTCTTCTCAAAGACTTACCTCAAATCTTCTTAACAAGTTTACACTAGAACTTGTCCAATCTCATAGAAACATAAAGATAATTGTTAGAGACTCAATATGCTCTACATTCATCAAAATTCTCAATCACTTTAAATCACTCTCTTAGAAACATACAAAGAATTGTTAGAGAATCAATATGCTTCACATTCATCTCAATATTCAATCATTTTTAATCACTCTTAAAAACATATAGAGAATTGTTAGAGACTCAATATGCTTCAAATTCATCTCAATACTCAATCACTCTCTTAGAAACATATAGATAATTGTTAGAGACTCAATATGCTTCACACTCACAACATTCTCAATAACTTTCTCAACTCAATTAGAATATAGAATAATTTGTTTCATAAAACTTGAACAATCACTTCACACATTCACTTGACTAGGCTCAATCAACTCTACTCAACCAATTACTCAGTAAAATGATCTTTGCTCACAAACCCTAGTCCAAAAATATGAATACTCAGTCAAATATTTCCAACAATGCTTTATCAACCAATCTCACATAACAATGGCACTCATGTTCTTTCCAAATTCTAGTTCAATTTCTTCACTCAACAACTCACCTCAACAACAATGCTTATAAGATAAGGTTTTATCAACAACTCTTAGTTCCAGAAAACCTTGAAGCATTAATTCAAAACACTCTCAACAATGCAAACCAAACAATCCTTTTCACTCAACTTTCCATTCACAATTTTCAACTATTACTCACTAGGAAGAATATGCCCATACCTTTTGTTGTATGTAGTAGTTTCTTTAGAAAACATGTCTTAATCACAACTTTCTTCTTTCCAATACAATGGTTAGACACAACAATATTAGTGCAACACTTTTCAAAAATATTCCTTGGATATAAAATAATCACAACTCAATTTATGCCTTATTTCTCCCTTTTAAAACTAACACTCATCATCACATACATAAAAATAATTTCTTTGATACACCTTATAAAATCCAACTTAAAATAATATCCAATACTATAAAATATCAACCAAACACCTTACAATACTTTTTAAAAACTTTGAGCAAATAACATTAAAAATTTAATTTTGCAAAACCCTTATAACTCCCTTGAAACATTAGAACCAAATAAAAATATGCAAAAAAATAGTTTTTAAATGCCCAAACTATATTTCGAAATTTTTGACAACCAATTATAAAAGCATACCTCTTTCTTCTCCAAAAGAGGATTCTGCGAGATTCAATTTGTTGTCTCCTCTTCCTAAGCACCTTAGTGCTTGGGAACCCACCACGTGGGCTACTAAGGCCCATGTGAAGGAAGGATAAGGTCCTTCCTCTTATGCCTCCATCGTCGTCACGCTTTCTCTCTTCCTTGGATGCAGCACAAATTACAAAGCTCACAATGAATCTAAAAGGCATGGTAATTTTTGGTAGTGTTAGAGTTCCTCCTTTTATACACATTTTTAAACTTCTCCCCATGTCAGTGCCATTTCATTCAAAATCTAATTTTGAATTTTATTTTTAATAACCCACCTTAGGGTTTTTAACCTTAGCTTAAATTAATTTATAATTAATAATTAATTTAATTAATAGTTAATCTAAATAACTTTTTAAGTCAAATAAATTAATTTATAATTAATTTTAAACTTCCATTGTATAATATTATAAAATAATATTGTAATATTATTTATTTGGGCTTTTTCTTGCACTTTGGACCTCATCTAACTTCCTAGAATCGAGTCTTGAAAATGAAACTGAAACGAATGCTACCAACTGAAACTACCACTGATTGGTGCTGTAAGTTCGACATCAATGACCACTTACTCTTGACATCAATGACAATTTATCACTCAAAATATCCAACAAATTAAAGGAGTTATTAAATCCAGTATATATCCTTGTGCCTCTCCTATTCTCCTTGTGCTAAAAAAGGATGGCACTTGGCATATTTTCATTGATTTCTTGGCCCTAAATAAGATCACTATAAAAACATTTTCCTCTTTCCTATATTGGCAATCTTTTGGACTAACTCTAAGGTGCAAAAATATTCACTAAAATTGCTCTTAAAAGTGGCTATCACCAAGTCCATATTCAAGTTGAGGATACTTGGAAAATTGCCTTCAAAACCAAGATGGATATTTTTGAGTGGCTTGATGTGCCTTTCAATGTCACCAATGCTCTTTCCACTTTCATGACACTCATGCATGAATTTTTTAGGGATTTCTTGGATAAATTTATCATTATATATTTGTAAAATATTTTGTTCTTAATTTATACTTGGAAGACTCATCTAAATCATCTTGAGCAGGTTCTTTCTACCCTTAATCAAAATCGGCTTTATGCTAATCTTTCCAAGTTTTCCTTTGGAAAAACTTCTATCTCCCACCTTGGATTCATCATCAGTAAGAAAGGTGTTCAGGTGGATCCTGTTAAAGTTGAATTCCTTCTTAACTAGCCCACTCCTACTATTGTCAGTGACTTATGGAGTTTTCTAGGCCTTGCCAATTTTTATCATAAGTTTATCCCTGGCTATTCCACCATTGCTATTCCCTTGCATCACTTTATTAAATTCATAATTGTGTTTCATTGGACTCCTAATCATTCCCATGCTTTTTCCACCTTCAAAGATAAGCTATATTATGCTATTATTTTGGTTATTCCTAATCTTCAACAACCTTTTGAGATAGATACTAATGCTTCTCAATTTACCCTTGGAGATGTTTTGAAATAAAATAGTCATATTGTAGCTTGTCATTCTAAAAAAAATTCACAACTAAACAAATGTATTCTACTTAAGATAAATAATTGTATGCATTAGTCAAAGTAATCAAATAATGATGTCATTATATTTAGGGTAAGAAAACCATATTTCATATTGACCATTTGCCTCTCTACTTCCTTCAATCCCAAAACAAAATCCAAGAAGCTCATCATATGAAATGGGTCTCATATTTACAATAGTTCCACGTTGTCATTAAGTATAAAAAAGGTAGTAAAAATTCTATGGTATATTGTTTGAGTTATCCGTCATCCCATGCCTTGACTATTGTTACTACTTCCCACTTGGGTTTCTAGACTTAGACTTTTGAGTATGCTTATGATCCTAACTTTGCACATGTTTACCATCACCTTCAGCATCTCACATCCTCTAATCTAAGCGCTTTTTAAGATTTTCACCTCAAGGAAGGATTGCTATATCATTTAGGTAAACGTTTTATACCTTGTGAGCACTATCCATATCTTCTTAAGGAGGCACATTCAAATTAATATGGTGGACATTTTGGAAAGCACAAAAATTTTAACCAATTGCAATATTTCTTCTATTGGAACCACATGCAGTGTGATGTTCTGAGGTATCTGAGATAGTGTGTTGTGTGTTATCATTCTAAGTTAGCCATCATAAAGCTAGGTATCAATATGCCATTACCTATTGCTTCTCATCCTTGGGAGAGTATCTCTATGAATTTAGTTAGTGGGTTTCCTATTACTATCCATAAGCATGATTATGTTTTTTATTGTGGATAATTTTAGTAATATGACTAAGATTATCCCCTATCATAAAAATAGTTCTACTACCGAGTTAGCCTAATTGTTCTTTGATTTTTTTTATCATTCTTTTGGTATTCCTATGAGTATTGTATCTAATCATGATTCTCATTTTGTTGGTCATTTTTGGTAATATTTGTGGAAACTTTTAGGTGTGTCCCTTAACTTTTCTACCGCCTTTCATCCCTAATTTTATGGTTAAACTGAATTTGTTAATTGTAATCTTGTTCAAAGTCTCTATATATTCCATAATTCATCTTTTTCTAGGTGGGATTTGATTCGTACCCATATTAAGCATACTTATAATCATGTTGTCCACTCCATAAGTCATTCTCCCTTTGAAGTTTATCTAGGGTTTTAGCCATTAGCTTTGTATAAATTACCTTTGTCTCTTCCTTCTCCTATCACTGTCCATATGTAGAAATAATAGGATAAAGCACAAGCCTTCATTTAGAATTTACAATAGCTTCAATAAGAGGTTTTCTAGATTTTACATAAGACCCAATAGCAATAGAAGTAGGCCATGGATCAACACCAAACTACTCATCATTTCTAGGTTGGTTATCAAGTTTGGTTGTTCCTTGATAAGTGTTGTTTCCTTGAGAATGCACATAAAAATATCAAGCCACTTTGCTATGGGCCTTATACTATTCCACAAGTATCCACGAATGCTTTTCATCTTGATCTTCCAACACACCTAGGCATTCATGATGTTGTTAATATTGATCTTCTAAAGTTATACTATGATTCTAATTTGGAGACAACCCCAACTATTAGTCATCCTATTTTTGTACATGATTTTTAGCTTCCCTTGGATTTCTATCATGTGTTTGACACCAATACTCACCAAACTCGTCAGGGTTCTTCCATTTCTTACCTTGTATCTAAATGAGGTCAGCTTACATATTAGGCACACTAGATCTCTCAAAACTATATGGTTCATAATTTTCCTTCTCTTTTGTCTGCATTGAAGACCAATAATTATTTGGTGGGGAGGAATTATAATTATTGACCCAACATTTAATAATGCACCATGGTTTATAATCAAGGATTTTGTACCTATAAATAATTTTTTTTTGAATGAAAATAATCAGTCTTTGCTTACAAAATATTCTACCTCTTGGTTTCGTATTAGTATGAATTTTTAATGGATTCTCCATCCTATGAGATGAAATAAGTTGAGTAGCCTTGACTTTCATTTCTTGTAATGTGTATTTCATTCCCTACTAGTTAAATTTCATCTATAGATTAGAAAAATCCCATAATATAGGGCCCAATTTTCTTAGTCACTATGCTCATAATACCACATCACACCCACATAGGGGTAAGTTAAATATATAAACTTTAAAATTATATTCCCAAATTTGTACTTGATATTTTGAAACTTTGTCTTACAAGGTAAAGTTCCTCCATTGGAAATCATAAATTCAAAGGCATTACAAGTATTTATATAATAATTTCTCCATTTTTCTACTCTTGGATAAACAAAGTTATGTGTGCTTTTGTAGTTGATGAGAAATATTACTCATTGTCCTTTGAAGTGATATAACACCATGAATTGGAGAGTGGATAATTTAGCCAAGGAATGCACCAAAGTTTTTGGTTGAGGTTATTTTAGGGCTTTTGGATATTCTATTTGTTACTCTTTTTTATGATCCTCTTCCACCTCTTGATATTTTATGGTTATTATCTCATTTACATCCAACAAATATAATTTCTATTGCACATATTTATATCCCAAGGAATACTTCTCATCACAATTATAACATATCCCTTGGGCTCTTCTAGTTTCCATATCTTCTCAAGTTAACTTTTTGATTACATGTGACTTATTGACATGGATGTTGGCTTGGATGAAAATGGCAGTCAAGCTTGTGAAAACTTGGAGGTGTGTTCTTGAGCCTTAAATTTATCTTCTACCAATCTAGCAATCCTATTTTTTACTCTAATGTTTATTGCTTAAATATTTTAACTCTAGCTTTAATATCATCCTTCAAACCACTCACAAAACACTTTTAAAAGAATTCTTCATTCAAGCTAGTGGTATGATTGGCTAATTTTTCAAACTAAGCTTGATAGTATCAAATAGTTGAAGTTTTTTTGAGTTTAATAAGGGTTCCTATCAAATATTCATACTTACTAGGACCAAATTGAATGAGTAGCTATTTCTCAAATTCATCCAAGTAAGCTTAGGGCGTGATTTTCTAAGCCATTGATACCATTGCAAGGTATTCAATTCAATATTGAAAGATGCAACCGTGACAAGTATATGTTGTAGTATATTATGAAGACTAAAACACTATTCTACTAAACACAACCATCCATTTGTATCCTTCCCATAAAATTTTGGAATGTCTAATTTGGGCAGTTTGTATGCATTATTATTGTGTGTTTATCTTTCTATATTGCTTGGCCCTTTGCCTTTACAATCAAAAGAACCAAATTGATAATGTGTGGTGATTTCTACTTAAACCACCTTCAAAGTTTACAAATATTCCATTATTTTCCTTCTTCATCTCCTTATATTCCCTTATCACATGGGCTATGGATTTATGTAAAGTTTTGATTTCAACCCTCTATTGGTTTAGACCATTAGTTAACTAATTTTCCTAATGCTTCCCCCATTGAGTCACTTGTGTAGAATTTTTTTTAATCTATTTATTCTGGCATTTTTTTCCCCTAGTTCCTATAGCCATACACTATGATTTTGGACCTTCTAAGGATACATAATAAAAATAGAAATACTATTTTGGAAGTTACTATTTTTTATCATGATCCTGAAAAATTGTTTGGGAGCTATATATCAAAAAAATCACTTAAAAAAGATAATCATAATGGAGTAGGTCTCCCAATGACATTTTTTGGAACCCAAAAAAATTTCTATAGGTTTCATATACAAAAATGATCAGCTTGATGAGATGATTGCAATGGGTTAATCCCATAATGAATTTTTTTGACAGCCTTAGAAATTCTTCTCTATTCATGACAATTGCCTTGTCTATTATTGTTTATCTGACAACTCCCCTAGTAGGCTTTGTCTTTTCCATTACTAACAACTATCCAATATAACTCTATAAATCACTATTTTTGACAATTATCTTGGTAGACTCTATTTTGACTACTAATAAAACTTATCCTAACTAATATGATTCCTGATTGTAATTGATAACTACTCTAGTAGACTCTATCTTGACTATTACTTCTGAAAGCTAAATAAAGATCTACATTCTGGTTCTTGGCTCATTGGTGTTGTGAAATCAAGTATGTATGTGTTATCTATTGCTAATTAAATCTAGTTTGAATGTAATCTGCATCAATTCTTAATCTGAATTCTTGCATTAACATTCTATTAAGATCTACAATTTAACTTCACAAATAGAGTTGTATTATCATAAAGCATTCACCGAGGGTTTAAGTTTCTATGTTTTGGTTCTATTATGCTTCTCTGCAAAAGGTTGTGGTAGTAGTTGTTGTTGTTGCTTAATATATACCATTTTAATCCTCTAGCATTAGCTATATTTCCCTCTCTTTATGCATTTCCTTCTCTATCCTTTTCCCTAAAAGAAACAAAGGAACCAACCTCCTCTGGAGATTGAACCAGGTAGACTCTGTTCTGACCTGGTCTTTCAATGTTGGCAAAGTCTTGGGTGCAAACGTAACCAAAGGTAGATTTTGCTCCAACAATTTTTGGCACGCCCGATGGGACACAAATCCCACGCATTATACAGATCAAAGCCCTGGTGAATAGCTTTGCCCTATCAATATTTTTATATCACCTGGTGACTCCGCACCAGAAAAGAACCTTAGAAAATCCCTTACCCAGATTCTGGTCATGAACCGTCTTTCATGATAACCAGATCTAAGGCTAAAAATTTAGAAGAACCCATAGAGTTTTTTGAACTACACCTTGGTAGCCTCTGGGCTAACCCTATTTTGGTTTCTAGAACAACTTTTTCTTACATCAATAATTCAAAACACTCTGATACTTCCCTTGTAGCCCTCCCTAGCACTACCGCTAGCAAAATTTTAGCTCTAGTTATCCACACAACCGTAATGGCTAGGAATCTGTCGATTCTGCCTTACCCCACATGGAACCATATAGGCCCCTTGAACCTGGCAGCTCAACATCCGATCCCCGTAGTAGCCCTAAAATCTTTACCCCAGTATGATGGTATTGGAAAGATGACTTATGAACATTGTCTAGATGTGGTTGCGTTGGCCCCCATACATGACATCTAGGAAGAGGATGTTATGATAAGATTGCTAGTAATTTCCTTGAAAGAGAAAATGCTCTATTGGTATAGAGCTCTTGAAAATCACTCCATATCTACATGGGCCTAGCTTGTCGATAAATTAGTGGAAGAATTCAATGAGTAGATAGATCCCTTCTCCCTATTGAACTAGTTCACTATTGTTTAGAAACACCCACAAGAGGAGATCATGGATTTTAATATCAGATTCAGCAGAACTTGGCTAGAGAGTACCTGATGGTTTGAGACCAACTCATGAACAAGCAATGTATTATTATTTGAGAGCTTTTAACTCAGATATAAGTATGGCAATTAGATAGTCTCATGTACACACTTTCCCTGAGATTTATCAAGAAGCACAAAGGGCAGAGAAAGACCTAATTGCTATTGGTCATTTTCCACCCAAATCAATGATGCCTATTTTTCTAAATCTACCTCAGGCATCAAATGTCACTTTCCCAACTAATACCAGTCTCCCCAAGTGGATCAGATAGCCTAACATCCCATTAATACAAGCTCCTCCTATGCTTCCAATACTTCCCCCCATCCCTACACTCCCCATGACTATGGTCCCATCAACTCCAGATCCCCAACTAGCAGTTCTACAAGATCTGCAAGCTTCTTATAAGACTCTGGAAAAAAATTTCATATCCATGGAATGAAGAGAGGTAGAGAGAAATTCCCAACCAAGAAGGTTTCCACAAGTGACTAGAGATCAAGCTTCTACGAGTTCTAGGAACTATGATAAATCTAATACAATTTATGCCAATGAAGATAGTGAGCCTGGTAATGCTTTAGTAGAATCAATTTTTTGGTGTTCCACATGCAATGACCCTCATGGTGAGACTTCTTGCATGATCCATCAGCATCAAATACAGAAGGTAGCTAGAGAGAAAGCCAAAAGAAGCCTAAAGGGCCAAGTTAACATGATCATGGAAGAGAATCAGAATTTCATGATGCCTTCTGTGGAACAAGTAGCCATCCTTACTAGGTCAGGAAAGAAACCTTTACAAGTTGATCCCCAAGATCTCAACCCCTTGAAAGTACCTTCACCTTTAAGGAACCCTATTGAGAAAAGGACTTCTTATGAAAAATCTCCCCCGATTTCAAGCTAGAAATATACAAATACTTACAAGGAAGCACCATGATAGAAAGAAACCAAAACATAGGAGCAAGCAAGGGATAAATTGAGATATCCTTCACTTACTAAACATCAAAGGATTGATGCTACTCAGGGGTATAGAAACAAGTATGATACAATAGTAAAGGAAAAGAGTGTTGAACCCCTCCCATTTAACATAGTTGAAGAAATGAAGAAAACTCCCTCTAAAGCAACTATGTATGAAGCTCTACAACTTCTAGGATAGATTGATTTGCTACAGGAGTCTTTGAGGTCTATGAAAAATAAGAACAAGACCCCCACTCATATGGATTCTGCACAAGCTAGTCTGACATCCACTTCGGGAAAAAATAGACCTCCCCCCTTTTACTTATCTCTCCAAATGGAGGGGTGGGTTGTTCACAACTGCATGATAGACTCCGAAGCTGCAACCACTGTGATGCCCAAAGTAGTATGTGACATCATGGGTATGGAATATACAAGAAGTAGCCCTGGCGTATTACAGCTAGATGGGACCCTCATGAAAACTGTAGGGGTAATCAAAGATATTTCGATAGTACTCCACAGGCTGCCCCAACTCACAGTCATATAGGAAGTGGTAGTAGTGGACTTAGAGCTTTATTTTGGTATGTGCCTTTCCAGGGAGTTCACAACCAAGATAGGAGGATATCTATCATTGGATTTTTCACACCTGGAAATCCCATTCAAAGGTAAAAGGGTGAAAATATTCAATGAGAAACCATCAACTTTCCATATCGAAAGACTTGAATATGAAAGTAAATAATCCACCATAGTGAACATGATGACCGAGGAACTAGAAGATCTAAACTTGATGGAAGAAGCTCTAAATGTATTACAAGAAGAAGACCAATTCTCCCTCCAAGATTTCAATGCCATGATCGAGACTGACATTGGGAGTTATACGATTTTGAAACCTAAGAAGAGCAATCCCATTGATCCCCCTCTGGTGAACCAACCCACTGATCAGCTTTGGAAGCTTTTCTTCGATGGGGCCAGATGTAAAAATGGAGCTGGAGCAGGTATTGTCCTAATCTCTCCAACAGGTGAGGAAAAGGTTTTTTCTTACCGGTTAACCTGGAGTTGCACTAACAATGCAACAGAGTATGAAGCACTCTATTTGGGCCTCAAGAAGGCTAAAAATATGGGCATCAAGCAACTACAGATCTTCGATGACTCTGAGTTGATAGTGAATTAGGTTACTAAAAAATGTGTAAGCAAACAACATTATCTTAAAGCTTACCGAAACAAAGTCTGGGATCTACTAGAATCTTTTGAATATCTGAACATAAAGGTAATTCCTAGAGAGAAAAATACTCATGCAGACTTATTGGCTTCAGTAGGGGCAAACTTCTACCCTATAAGCAATGTCATCCAAAAGTCTAAAATAGTCAGGCTAATCTACAAACCTTCTATGCCAGATAAAGATACCTTCTGGCAAGTTTTTGAGAATGATCGACAAATAGTGGATTTCCTCGTCCATGAGATGAATTGCTCTAACAACAGAATGGCTGAATATGAAGAATATGAGAACATCATCCAGTTGAAAAATAACCACATCCCAAAAGGATTGGTTACTCTTGAAAGCTTATTTGATAATAATGATAGGTCGACTAGCCACAAAATGAAGGTCGACAAACATAGATACAAAGAAACTCAAATGGAGCCTGACAAAGCCATCAAATTAGGAGTGAACACTATAGAAGTAGAAATGGAGGAAATCAGAGAATTGTGCAAGGAATTCCCTGACATCATTGCCTGGACCTACAGAGACCTGAAAGTCTATTCAAAAGAAATGATCCAGCACACGATCGAGCTCGAGGAAGGTGCAAAGCCATTTTGGCAAAAACAACGGCCAGTAAACCCCAAAATTAAAGCCTTAATGAAATAGGAACTGCTGAAACTCCTCGAAGCTAAAATAATTTACCCAATCAAGCATTCGACATGGGTTGCTAACTTGGTCCCGATTAGAAAGAAGAACGGAGACATCCGGTTATGTGTCAACTTTCACAATTTGAACAAGGCTTCTCTGAAGGATCATTACCCCCTCCCATAGATTGATCATATTCTACACATAGTAGTAGGAGCAAAAATGTTTTCACTCCTAGATGGCTTCTCTGGGTACAATCAGGTATGGGTCAAAGATGAAGATCAGTTTAAAACCACATTCACAACTAAGTGGGGAACGTTTGCTTACCAGAGAATGCCTTTCAGGTTATCCAATGCTGGAGCAACTTTCCAAAGAGCTATGGATGTGGCATTCGAAGAATTGGTAAATAAGATAATAGTGATTTACCTAGATGACATGATAGTTTTCTCTCACCAGAAAGGATATCACATAGCACATCTCAGAAGTGTATTTGAAAAGTGTAGGGAGTTTGGTATCTCCATAAATCCCAAAAAATCCATCTTCGCTATGGAGGAAGGACTTCTACTTGGTCATGTTGTCTCTAAGTCTGGTCTAGCCATAGACCCTAACAGGGTGAAAGCACTATTAGATATTCCCCTCCCCCCAAACAAAAAGGGCTTACAATCATTCTTCGGCTAGATCAATTTTGTGCACAAATTCATAGCTGACTTTGCACAAATCATCAAACCAATGATAGAGCTTTTAAAAAAGGATGTCATGTTCAAGTGGATGGATGCAAGGAAACAAGCCTTCCAGAAGATCAAAGAATAGATAGCTCAAGCCCCTATCTTAGTAAATCCATACTATTCCAGGGATTTTATTTTATATGCTATAGGTGAACAAGAAAGCTATGCCATAGTACTCACGCAGAAGGGAGCTGACAATGAAGAAAGACCCATAGCTTTTCTGAGCCAAACTATGCAGGAACATGAAGAAAAATATAACTTCATTGAAAAATAGATATATGCAATAATGAAGTCTCTAAAAAAGTTTAGGCATTTCTTATCACAGAGCAGGATAATCATCTACACCATCCATCCCGATGTACGAAGCTTCATCATACAAGGAGAGCTTGGTGACACAAGAGCCGGTTGGGTGACCAAAATACAAGAATATGATGTAGAAATACACCCGACCAAGCTAGTAAGAGGTAGAGCATTATGCCAAGAACTCGCCAAGCATGCTTCACCAGAGTACATAGCGTGCCAGACTCAGGAAGCAGTATCAGATGATGATCAACCCCCAGAACGGCTCGATTGGGTGGATGAATTGATCAAATACTTCCAAACTAGGAGATGCCCAACAAATTTAAATTCCTCACAAAGAAGAAGGTACCAAATCTAGGCTTTGAAATACACCCTACTTCCTGAAGGGTTGTACAGAAAAAACTTGGATGGAGTACTTCTCCATTGCATAAAAGAAGAACAAAAACAGAATATCCTAGAAGAGTTCCATGGAGGATTATCAGGAGGACACTATTCAAGGAGAACCACTACCCTGAAGATCATCAGGATCGGGTGCTACTGGCCAACCATCTTTGTAGATGCCTTCAAAATAACAAGAGGTTGTGAGGAGTGCCAAAGGTACGTCGAGAGAAATAGGAATGCTCCATTTCCCCTAAAGTCCATCCAGGTTGAAGAACCTTTCCAACAATGGGGACTGGATTTCATCGGGATAATAGAGCCCAACTCATCCACCGAACATAAGTATATCCTGACAGCCACCGACTACTTCACAAAATGGTCAGAGGTAATACCCACCAAAAAGGTAGACCAAGAGATCATGATAGAGTTTATGGAAATTCTGATCACCAGATTCGCCATCCCAGAGGCGTTAGTCATAGATAATGGTTCATCCTTCATAGGTACCAAGATGATTGACTTTACATGCAAATATAGGATTTATTTAAAAATATCCTCAAACTACTATCCTCAAGGAAATGGACTAGCTGAATCTACAAATAAAAACCTACTCAAAATTTTGAAATGGACTTTGAAGGACAACAAGAGAAGTTGGCACTCCCTAATAAATCAAGCACTATGGGCTAATAGAATAACCATCAAGAAATCCATCAATGCATCTCCTTATTCCTTGGTCTACGACAAAGAAGTAGTCCTACCGGTGCACATAGAAATACCAACTTTAAAGCTACTCAATCAAGTTGGTATAGAAGAGGTAGAACCAATGGAGAATAGGTTGGTCCAACTCCTACATTCAGAGGAACAAAAGGAATGGGCCTACAATCACCACCTAAAGCATGCTGTTGCCATGAAGGGATGGTTTGATAAGAAGACCACCCTAAGGAAATTTAAGGTGGGAGACTTAGTCCTCATATGGAATGAGAAGAAGTCTAAACCTAGAAATCATGATAAATTTGATGCATTTTGGGAAGGCCCTTTCGAGATAATAGAAGAAAAGCAACACAACTCCTTCCAGTTGAAATATGAGTAGGGCCATGTTCAACCTATCCCTTTTAATGACTTCCATCTAAAGTTGTACTTCAAGTAATAAGTTCCTCCTCCCCTTGTATGTATTTTTATGTAAATATGCATTTTTCTTTTTTCCAAGGCAAAATGTCATGATGGCACAAATTTTGGGTAGCTAAATTCTTTTTTGAGGAAAAATGTTGTGATGGCATGACTTTTGGGTAGTTGAACACTTTTCCAAGGCAAAATGTCATGATGGCATAACTTTTGGGTAGTTGGACGCTTCGTCGAGGAAAAATGTCATGATGGCATGACTTTTGGGTAGTTGAGCACTTCACTAAGGCAAAATGTCATGATGGCATGACTTTTGGGTAGCTGAGCACTATGCTTATGGAAAATTTCATGATGGCACGACTCTTAGGTAGTTGGATGCTGCACCGAGGCAAAATGTCATGAATTTTGAGTAGTTGGGTGCCACATCAGACCTAGCACTCATGAGGCTAGTAGTGGGTGCCATGTTAGATAAAAGGGAAGATTCTTTAAAAAGTGCCACATCACAATAGCCTGGCACTATTACAAGGAACAAAAAGCACCATGTCAGATCAGTAGGGTATTGTTGGCAATAAAAGTAGTGACCTCGAAACTCTAAAAGGTGTTCTTTTTAAGGTACTACATTAGTACACAGTGCCATATTGGCCCAATATAGAAATGATACCGATTTATTAGCCTAATACAGTGGTAGAGTAGATCATTGGTCCTAACCAAAAATGACAACTGATGGTTGGTAGCTTTTTGAATATTGGCATGCAGACCAAGGCTCTAGGTAGTATTCAAAATCTACATTGAAATGAGTACCACCAACCAAAATTGTTCCATGTCAGTTTGATAGTTATTGCATGTCAGGTTGGCACGAGCATGCATAGCCCTTTTTTTCACTCATCTTCCATCTCCTTTCTTCACCTTCTACTTTTCTTGTGTCTATTTTCTATTCAGAGAGCTCTACAACACTACTATTCACTCTCCTGGTTATTCTTAACTACCAAGTTACAAAGCACGACCATGGCAGCCACACCCCCAGCTACTAGTTCTTTGGCAACACCCTCCAAGAAAAAGAGAAGCTCAAGAAAAAAGGGAAGCAACTTCGTGGACCCCGATACTCATATTACAGATGTGAAGATAACATGGAAGGAGCTAGAACAAATTTGGAAGGATATAGCTACAAGGATGGCCACAGATGTGTCTCCGTCTAATCCAAGCACATTCTCATACCATTATTTGCTCTACTGGTATGTCTACCCCCAAGTTCACTCTTGTCCAGAGCTAATCTAAGCAATGGCAAAAATGTATGATGTCAAGCATAGAGTGGTAAATAATTTCAAATGGGAAGCCATGTTCACGCTTGACCCAGATACGATCAGGGTCATCTTCACCTATGGAAGGAAACCTACAGTTCCCCCCATCCAGTTCAACCCTGAGAATTCTATGAAGTACTACACCAATGCCCCAAAGTATATCCAAAAAAAACTTAGACACTCTTTTAGAGAAGTTTATGCCCAAGTCCCCCATTCCCCTATCCAGATTCAAGAACAAAGAACTCTTTTCCATGCTGGCCATGGTGGTGGGATTGGAGGATGACACCCAAGTTTATGGATGGTAGATCATAGTAGCATAGTGTATGTCTATTCCCTAGTTCTATGATAAAGCGCACATAGATCCAGGTAGAGTACCTATATTTTTTGATTGGCCAGTGTACCTGGCCCAATAGCTGCACATAGGCCTCTCCAAGCTACAAAGGGAGATCCCAGATGCATTCAGGTATTCTTCATATCTAGTATGGATATTTTTCTTCTTTCAAGCCAAGCATTTGGTTTCTATTTCCACCACCATGAAGGATCAGAAAGGGGAACACTTACCAGTATGTGAATGGACACTACTTCTTTCAAAAGCGGGTTCATATTACCACTTCAACATGGAATTCTTGGGCCCTACTCTGAAACTCATAAATGGTCAAATGCCAAGAATTCCTAAATAAATGCGAGATACCTTGAGACACCCCCATGTAGAAGAAGGGGACTGGTTCATCCTGACATAGGGGGTAGTCATTAGGCTCTATGGCTTCATAGAAAAGCCTTTCCTATTGCCTTACTATGTCACCAAGTGACTTTTTTCTCTGGAGTATGTAAGGAAAATAGAATTCATCAATAGCAAATATGGGATAGGTGCTCAGAGGACACACACTTGCCTCATGCCCTTCCAATATGAGGGAGTGATAATGTCGAAGAAGGGAGATCATGAGCAAATCACTCAGGTTCTAAGAGGCCTAAAATTGGTAGAGTTACCCCAAAAGTGGAAATACGACCCTGAAGATAAATTTACCCAGAGGTAAGCCACCCTGAATAAGGCTCCTTTCAAACAATTCCATGCTTCAGATAGGCAAATTGACAAATAGGGCATAAATAATAGCAAATATCACCCGCTAGAATGGCATGTGAGAGAATGCAACCACTTCCCCCATGGCATGATTTTTATGAGCACTTGGTATATTGGAGCCCAGATTCAAACCCAAAATATGAGCTCATAGATGAAACCATAAAAAATATGAAGAGAAAAGGAAAATACTGGGATCATGCTAAAATATTGGCATGGTGGCAAATGAGGTGCCACATTCAAACTTTCACTAGGCATGGTTTAAATGTAGATACAAAATTTACCATAAAGTATGATGCACATCACAATGAATGGTCTGAGACTCTAGAGGATAAGGTTCCCCTAGGAATCGATGGTATTCCCATCAAGAAAATTGAAAGTAATACAAAACAAGACAAAGGGAAAGCAATGGCAACTGAACAAGTGGAAGTCCTCAAAAGAAGACATTGAGAGTTCAATCCTCCTTCAGGCTCAAAAATAGAATCAGATGATAGTGCTCAGGTCGAGTATAAGCGAAGGATGATATAATCAAGGAAGAGAAAAGTAGAGTTGGAAAAAGGAAGGGCCCAAAAGAAGAAAAGGATAGAAACATCTTCTAAGGAGTCAGAGCATGAAGAATTAGAAATATCAAAAGAGTCCGAGGAATAGGAGAAATCAAAAGACCAATAAGGAACAGGGGAGAGTTCAGAAAAAATTCTAAAAAATAAAATACAAAGGAAAAAAAGGTTGAAATAGTTAAGAAATATCCCCTAGAAGAAACCCCTGGAAAAAAAGAAACCATTGGTGAGGTGCAATCCTTGACAAAGACAACAGTTGAGGTTGATGACTCAAGCCTAAAGCAAATTGTAGAGGTCTACACCGAGAAGTCATAGGGAATCGAGGATATCACTCCACCAAAGGCCTCAGGTATGTCTCCCATTGACCTTGATACTCCTTCTTCTTCTCCTCATTCCTAGAGAAATTCCCCTCCCCATTCTGAAAGACAGGGCAACCCATCATCTTCCGATCAACCTCCTCCATCACCTCCTCATCAAACTCCCCCATCCACTCAACAAACTTCGCCAACTAATCCATCAACGTAGAGGACTCCACCAGTGTCTCCCCCTACTCATGAAGGGTCCCCTTCCATACAATTAAGTATGGAAGCCTCCTTAGCCACCACTCCTTTCCCCTTCTCCGCCAACCTATTAAGCTTCCAGGCCATGCAAACTGCTTCCCCCGCAAACAACCCTACTGTTGCCAAATTCAAGAAATTGAAGAAGGCCAACATCAATGTTACCACATGGTTGAAGTCGTAGAGCTCCCAAAGCTCTACATATGTAGCCTGCATCCAAGAAGGAACAATGTTAGATCCCATCAGCATGCAGTGGTCCACGTTGAAGATGACCCCACTGGTGCAGAAGCTAGAAAAGGAAATGACTCTGGAGGACTACCAGGCTGAGGTGACTTAGGAAGATATGACTCAACTACCCATGGATGATGAGTGGAGCAAGGCTTAGACTCAT